>CAUYSK010010443.1:0-118834 GCA_963575035.1 Avahi laniger | reverse complement strand
CTCTGGCCCAGGCTACTATTTTATCTCGTGGACACCTGTGTGAAAGGCACCATTTTCTTCCTTACATTCTTAGGTGCCCTAATGAAGGCGAGATAGCAGGTTCGGGGTCAGTAAGGGTCAGCTGAAAACTTTCCACTCTCTAAAGCAAGCAAGCAAGCATAATACAGAAGCTAATGGCTGGTTATTTGCTGCCTATGGTCTCTAGGCCCTAACATGTGTGTCGTGTGTGTGTGTCGTGTGTGCGTGTATGGTGCGTGTGTGTGCTGTGTGTCGTGTGTGTCTCGTATGTGTTTTGTGTGTTGTGTGTGTGTGTGTAGTGTGTGCACGCACAGGCCAGCAAGCGGGGAGCCTCTTTATGCAAAATGACACAAAACCAAAACTGAGTATGAAAACCGGACATTGATTCAGAATGAGAAAAGAAATCACAGGTTACAGTTCTTTAAAGTGGAAATCATTACTGTCTCACAGAAGTCAGAAAGCCCGTGTGCGCGGGTGCCTGGCTTGCCTCTCGAGTACTTTCGTCCCGTGTGCGTTTCTGTTTAGCCTTTGACAGCCTCTGCACGTGACACGAAGTTCGCGGTGTCATCTTTTTTTGTGGATGGAACGTAAAAATGAACCAGTCCTTCCCCCGCTCACCAGGACCCAGTCGGGGACCAGGCCACTCCTGAGGTCGGCCGTGATCGACCGGGATGCTCACCCAGAAACGCCCGCTTTGCACACAGCACACACGATGCCCAAAACCAGCATTTGATGCCGAGGTCTCTGGGGTTTATCCGTATTTTGCCTCTCATGAGCTGCAAGCCTTAGAGAACCTGCCCGAGCCTCAGTTTCCTCATCCGTAAGACGCGGGTGACAGTAAAGTGAGGTAGAGGCTGGATCTCTCCGGGAGATGCCATACAGTGCTAGCGCGTGGGGACCCGCTAAGTGTCACTACAGACACTGCGGTGTGTCGTCCTTCGGAATCAGAGCCGTGTCAAACCCCAATCTGCCAGCAGGCGGGCTGGCCAGGCACGGGGCCGCAGGGGGTTGACCGATGTCAGTGGAGCGAGGCCGGGATGGCCGGGGGGAGGGTGGGAAGAACTGAGCCCGAGTGGGGGACGGGGCGGTGTACGCAGGGGCGGGAGCAGTGACCGGGCCACGGGGACAGGCCTGGGGACCCACAGTTTTCCTGCCTTTCTAGGTTTCTTTTAGGGAGACTGGAAGACCAACATAATCTCATCCCCAAGAAAATCTGGCTCATTCTTCTCTCTTAAGCAGGTCATTTGGGACTCAGTTTCCTCATCTGTAAAATAGGGAGGTAACCCTCACACATAGCGGTAAACACAGGGAGCAGATTACATAACAGACGTGGTGCTGCTGAGCACGGTGACCTCCCCGGCGCGAAGCAGGCGCTTGGTTACCTGCCGCGAAGCCAGGGCTCGCCCGGGTTTGATCCCAGCTCTGCCCTGCTGGGTCCTTCCCCAGGTTGTCGGGACCCCCTGCCTTTCCCATCTGGAAACTTCTGAGTGCTCGAAGCCACACGGATGTCTGGAGTAAAGCGGGTTTCTGGGTCACAGGCACCCTCAGAGGCCACCTAGGCCGGGGGTACGAAGTGTTTCAGCCCAGGACCCTTCGCAGGAAGCCCTGCCTTGACGCCCAGCAGGGGACAGGGGGCTGGGCTCTGGCGGCAGCGCGGGGGGCTCAGAGTCCCTGCCCTGCTCGCTCGGTCTGGAGCTCCGAAGACAGCCCCTTCCCGGGCCTGCGCCCCAAGAGATTTCCACTGAACCCAAAGTCCCGGCGTTGGAAACGGATTCTGGTCTGAACACCTTGCTGGGGTCGGAGGGGACTGAAGGTCACAGAAGGCAGACAATTTCCAGGGACAACCAAGGAGCCCCTCGCTTTCTCCTGGCCTCAGTTTCCCCCTCTGTACTCTGGAGAGGGAGGACATGTGACCTCCCCTGACTGTCTGGTGTTCCCAGGCGGCAACTCGAGCCCCGCGCACGGCGCACGCGCCCCCTGGTGGTGGGAGAGGCCCCAGCAAAGCGGCTGTTCCCGGGTCGGCAGATGGAGGCTTGGGCGGGGGACCTGCCCCGGGCCAGGGTGACCTCTCAGGACACAGGGCTGTCAGGCTCCTTCTCTTCTCACGTCCTCACGCTGGGAGCAGCGTCAGAGGCCTGAGGGAGGCATCGAGAGGCAAGGTGGGAAATATCTCCCCGGCTTTGCCGCTACCTCCTGTGCACTGAGGGCCAAGTCCCTTGCCCTCTCTGATCTCAGCTCCCACATCTGCGACGTCAGGGGCTTGGCTGGGTTCAGGGCTCTTTCCCTGGGATCTATGAATCCATGGCAGGAATTTAGTGAAATCCCTGAAATTTTAAGAAATTTCCATGTGTATGAGAAGTTTTGGGGGAGAGGGTCTGCAGCCTTAATTACTTTCTTCAAGAGGTCTGGTCCTCTGCAGGCCCCTGGTCCCGATGGAGTCTGAGGGCACCGGGCTTGGGAATTCTGGGAGCCCCCCTTGGAACGTCCGTGCGCCCAAACAGCTCGGAGGATTTGCATCTGGCAAAGGCATCCAGATTGCCGGTGACGCGGAGCAATGATAAGAAAGCAGAGAGCAAAAAGGAAAAAAGACAAAACCCTCCTGGATAAGTGCCAAGACCTAACAGGTGGCCAAGGACATGCTCAGTCCCCAGTCGCCCCAGTCGGGCAGGGCCCAGGGATTGGTAACTGAGCCCCGGAACTCCCCAGACTCCGCCAGCTGGGGTGTGGTCTGGGCTTTCCTGCGCCGATGTCCCTGGGGAGGCCCAAAGAGGAGACCAACAACTGGCGGAGCTGGGAGGACCTCTAGTCCCCGAGACCCAGCCTGTTCCAGGCCTCGGCGCTTGCTTCACCCTAACCGCACCCCAAAGCCTCACTTGGGTTCAGAACCACGGCCCGGAAGGGCTCCGCTCTGGCTCCTTTTGCAAAGTCTCCAGCAGGCAGGGGGGAGGAAGAGGAAGGCATCAGCCTGAGCACTTTCCCACGATCGGTGCACTGACCCTCGTGATCACCCTGGGGTAGGATCATTCCCACGGCACAGCTGCGGACTTTGGGGTTCAGAAATGTTAGTGATTTGCCCCCAATCGTAACCCGTGTCGGTGGCTGGGAAGGTTTTCAATCAGGTCTCGCGGCGGCTCGTGCAGAACTTAGCGAACTCACGGGGAGGGCATTTCCCAAAGTGGCTTGCGGGACTGCGGGAGGCCCTCGTGCTTCGCTGGGACCTGGGCTGGAGGACGCTGGCTCTGGGGTGGCCCTTGGTGCTGCCACCAAGCAGTGGGATTTGGTGACTGCCCCCCACCCCGCTCCTGGGCCGGCCTTCCTGCCAATCCGTCAGCTGAAACGGCCCATTGACTCTGCTGTTTGAATCTCTCACTTCCCGGTGGCGATGTGACCGAGAATCTGACCCGACACTCCCGGCACCACACCTGGGTCTGCTCTGCCGCAGGGCTTGGGGTCCACCCACGCAGAAGCCCACGCCTCTCTGCCCTTCTGCAGGGCTTCCAGACCGGCAGTTTGGGGGCCCTCCCTGCACGGCGCAGCAGGACCGCACCTGCCTGGGAGCGGCTTTGCCCACGCCAGGCGCCTGCCCGCTCCGCGCTCCCGGCCCCCCACCCCCAGACAGCCTTCCTCCCTGGGGCTTTGCTGGGCATCTGGGAAACCACCAGGCTTTGGGGTGTCACGCTGCTCTTCGCAGAGGGGCCTGTGGACACCCTGGGCTCCTGTCCAGCAGAGGGTCTCCGACCCCGTCCCGCCTTAGCCGCTGTCTGAGCTGTCCCTGCCCGCAGCGGCTGCTGCTCCCAGAGCACCCTGGGTCAACGCCGGGCTGTTCCAGACTGGCCATTACACTTAGGTTCATTCACTCGTGTGTTCAACACGCATTAACTGAGTGCCTGCTGTATGCCAGCATGGCCTCCGCTCAGGGTGCGTCCTTGCTCCGTCTACGCAGGTGTTGTCATGTTCCATCAGGTCTGCACACGGCACACGCCCCGCGCTCACTGAGCACGTGAATGAACGAACACGGGGTGCAGTGCACTGGACCCTCCGAGTCACTGCGTCCCGGGGCTGCTCCTGAGCCAGGTGTCTGCCGTTCTGAGCACAGTTGTAGCCGCTTCTCTGAAATCACAGGCGGGATTTTGTCCTTGTCCCCATTAATGTCACGTGCTTGTGCCAGGGGTCTCTCTGTCCCTCCGGACCCGTCACCGTCCTCCACGCCGCTCTCCGTCCCAGGGCTGACCTGTTCGGCCAGGCTCCTCCTCGTGTTGGCCTAGTGGGGGGGTCCTGCCGGAATCAGAGACGGGCAGAGTGTTTATCCTCCGACTCCCCCTGGAGTGGCCGCCTGCGTCCCTCAGCCCGAGGTCACTCTTCCCCTCGGTGGCCTCCTCCGCAGGGCTGTCTCCTGGGATTGACACCTGCTTCCTTTCGGCTCAGGAGAGGGAGCAGCTACGCTGGTCACGGCGCTATCTCGGGGGTTCTTCCAGCCCAACCACGGCTTTGTGAACGTCCTTTATGGATGACGCACCCTCAGGTCACGCTGCTGCGAGTGTGCGACCAACAGGACCCTGGCGGATGGAACCGGAGCCACCGATGTCCTCAGGTAGCAGCCTGCCTGACGTGTACCCAGTTCCCTCTCGCTGCTTTGCTACTTCAGAATTATCTTTTTTAATTTTTACATGCATGCGGTTTTTGTACCAGAAGATTTTTAAATAAAAAATTAATGTTATAAACTTTGGTTATGATTTCCACTGGGATTAGACGTCTTTACAATTGTCTTCTGCCTCGAGAAAACGCCCTGCATTTCTAATTATTAACATTAAAGTCTTCTTTTAAGTTTCTCAATGAAAGCCATTTTTTTCTTATATCTTACATATTATTAAGTTTATTTTCAAATACACATACATGATGTGTCCACATAAAAACATACACCTACACACTCATATGCACAGAACATTTTCCGTCTATTTTCTGACTGCTCACAGGTGGTGTCTGGGAATGTCACTGATGTTTGCGTGCTCATTCCAGAGCCATCTGCTTCGTTAAACTCTAGTGGACCTTTTTCCAGGTAGAAAATTACATTGCCCGACAGTGAGGACAGGTCTGTCTCCCTTCACCTGCAGCTTCGCGTCCCGTCCGTTTCCGTGCTGTGTTGCCCTGACGGGGCGTGAGGACGGCGTCCGCGCCCACAGGGACGTGCGTCCTCGTCTTGGTCCTCGTTTTGGCGGCAACAGCTGCAGGTTTCTGTGTGAAGCCTGATGTTGGCTGAGGTTTGGGGCGGACGCCTTCACTCTGTCGGGGAATCTCAGTTCACAGGGCGTTGTCCATTAGCCCAGACACTGGGTTTTGTAAAACACCTTTTTACGATCTATTGACATGATTACGTGCTTTTTTTCCTTTTGCCCTTTTCTCTCTTTTTGTCCTGTTGATATAATAGGAATCACTTTTCAATCATTATATTTAATCCTTGCAGAATAAAAACAAACCTCTCTGGCTTTGCCCCGAGGCCTTCTGGAGGCGCATCCCAGACCAACGTTCCCAGCCTCACGCCCCTCGTCTCTCCCGCCCACTTCTGCCAGCCCCGACGGCGGCACCTCCCCTCGCGCTGCTGGCCGTGTCTGAGACGCAGACTCTCGCCCTCCCCACGGGGACACCGAACGGCCCTCAGTGCCGGGATGACTGGATGTCCTGTTCCCGGGGACAGCTCCGGTTTGCGCCTCCTGCCCCGGAAGTCACCACTGTCCCCTGTGTCCTGCAGTGGACAGTGAGTCACAGCATGTGGTCGGTCACCCTCTCCCGAGACAGACCGTCCCTGCTCCCAGCCCCCCAAGGGTGGGATTTCTCTCTCTGCGCGCCCACCCTCCCTGCACACGGTTCCGCGGCATCGCCGCATCGCACACGCCCCGGCGGCAGGGAGCGGGCACCCAGCAGGTGCGCGGGGCGTCCGCAAGGTTGCTGGCTGAGGCAGAGTGTCATGACCTCGCTCTCTTTCCAGGGCCCTGCACGGCCACACGGCCGCCCCTGGAGAAGCGAGGACGGGCAGGGACTCGGGCGGAGAGCGGCCGCTTCAGGGCCGGCGGGAAGGGCGAACCCGGGCTTGGCGGCTGCCGCAGGAGGACAGGAGAGGGGAGGTCCGGACGGTAGCGGGAAGGGGCAGAGTGAGGGAAGGCGGGGGAGGGGCAGTGGCTGTCCCAGAACAAGGCCGTGCCCCTCCGATTGCTCTCGCACGGCTATTTTGGGGGTGCTGATTTCTGGGTTATTTGGGGAAGCTTTGCAGGCACAGCGCCTATCTCGAACGTTCCCGGTCCGTGACTGCGGAATGAGGCCACATTCCTTTTAACCACTCAAATTAGGATAAAGCTCTACTGCCTTGATGTCAGACACAACTCCCCTGAAGGGGTCCTGGGGCCCTGTGTCTGGGGGTTTCTTGGGGTGCAGCCTCCTGTTTGCTCAGGGCGCGGCGTGGGGCAAAGCTTCACACTGGGCCCTCCCCTCTGCGCTGGCCTCCTCTGACGCCATGACCCGGGGGTCCCCGTCGTGCAAGGCCCAGCCATCCCAGCGACACCCCGCTCCCCGCCCTGGACTCGGGGGAGGGGCTCTGTCCCCCTTTGCTCCTCGGGCCCCTCCCTCAATTTTCCACGGCTCGGCAGACCCAGGCCCCAGTTAATAATGAGGCTTTATTGAGATGAGTAGCTTGCAAAGATGCCAGCGCGAAGTCCGTTTCTGGGGACGTCCCAGGCCGCCCCATCCTGCAGGCACTCAGGAGAGCCCCTCACCCCCCTCCCCACTCCCCGTGGCCCCTGAGATGAGGAAGTTCTACCTCCTCCCGACCTGCCCCTGGAGTGTCTAACGGTCTCCGGCGGCTGCTGTAACAAATGACCACCCACCCGGTGGCTTAAAACAGCAGAAATTTATTCTCATAGTTCTGGGGGCCGGAAGTTCGGAATGCAGGGTTGGCAGGGTTGGCTCCTTCCTGAGCCTCCAAAGTGGACTCATTCCGCTTCTCTCCCGGCTTCCGGTAGGTCCGCCGAGTTCCGCAGGATGCGTCACTGCGATCTCACCTGCAAGATCACGGACTCTTCTCCCGCGTCTCAGGCCCCCTCTCCTGACTCTCGTAAGGACACTAATCACTGGATTTGGGGCCCACCCTCGATCCAGACTGGTCTCCCCTCAAGACCCTTAGTTAAATCTGCGCAGACTCTGTCTCCAGATGAGGTCACGGTCACAAGGCCCGGGGGTTGGGACTTGGGCGCACTTAGCCGTGGCGGGGTCCCCGGTGCCTGTCTCCGGACGGGGACTTCCTAGGACGGGGGACCGTGAATCCCACCCCTCCTACAGGTGCGGTCTTGCTCTTTCCTCCCCAGACACGGCTGCGTTACCCGGAACAATCCAGTCAATATCCGTCCTTTGAAAGGGCCCTGGGGGCTCCGTGTGGAGTGTGACGCTGCGGGGAGCATCTCTCTGCTCGGCCCCCTTCTGATTTCCGCTGTTTCCCGGGGAGCCAAGAAGGGAGACCAGGACCAAAGGG
Organism: Avahi laniger; assembly: GCA_963575035.1. Lineage (NCBI taxonomy): Eukaryota > Metazoa > Chordata > Mammalia > Primates > Indriidae > Avahi > Avahi laniger. Next base: position 111,300 of record CAUYSK010010443.1, on the reverse strand, counting down.
TGGGGATGCTCAGTTCTCAAGACTTTCGACGACACACGGAGAAGCGCCCGGGCCTGCTCTCACCGTCCGCCCCCTGGCTGCGCGTGCACGGCCGTGCGGGTATTTTGGGGCCTGGGCCGAAGGCTATTTTCGCTCACTTTTCACGTTCACGACGCGTAATCAGGCTGCCTGTGCTCACACGCAGACAGGCTCACAGCTCTAAAAACGGCTCCCGCGCTCTGCAGGGGAGGGTTGCTCTTTTGGGAGACTCTGGTGTGTCCTCACCGACTGGGACGGGCCGGGGCAGAGAGGACGCGAGGGGACCTGGCTACGCAGGCGCAGCCGGGGTTCCAGCCCCGCGTGTCCTCCAGGCGTCCTTGCTAGATATCCCGGGTGTCGCCAGCAGGCAAATTATTTTGTGTAGAGCACCATGGGGAACCAATAGGCATTTGAATAAGGTCTTTTCAAGCTACATCTTTTCCTCCCCAAGGATTAGGTTGCTCACCTGGAGGCTGAAAACCTCTGCTCTGCCCACGAGCCCCGGGTCTCCTGGACCAGGCTACAGAGAGCTCTGGGAACGCTGCGGTTATCGGGGTGTTTATCGATGGAGCAGCCTCCCTGGGCCTAACCGTCCAGATGATCGCTTCTAGAATTGACTTCTCTTCCTTGAATGTGGCTTTTAGAGCCCTGTGACGTGTGAGCTCTGGGAGGCCTAGGTCTTTCTAGCCTGCATTTTTGCAGGGCTTATGGGAGTGAGCTGGAATGTCAGAACTTGTTTTCTTTGTGAATTTATTACTGGTGACCTCAGGAGGGACCTGCCACTGGGTTGAACCCTTTCACGGCAGTGTGGCAGAGAGGACCCTGCCCTGACCCCGAGAGACAGAGACTGAGTGTTAGTCGTGGTGCTGTCACCAACCTGGGGGTGGCTTTGGGCAAATCGCTTCCTTTTTAATGTCTTCAGATGCCCACTTGGGAAGGACGGGGCTGAACCCGGCCAACTCTACAGACGTCTCAGCTCCAAAATTTGCCAGTGTGGGACAGCCGTCCCTGAGGGCCTTCACCCCAAGAATCCTTCGTCGTAGAATTCCTTCCGCCCTTCTCCGGCTGGCTGCAGATGGAGATGAGGGTTTGGGCTTGGAGGAGGAGCACAGCCGCACACTCGGCAAAGGGGTTGTCTTAGTCTGTTTGGCTGCGATGACAAAATGCCGTAAACCGGGCAGCTCATCAACAGCACGATTACTTCCCACAGGTAGGAGGCTGGGAAGCCCGAGATCAGGTGCCAGGAAATTCGCAGTCTGGGGAGAGCCCACCCCTTCCTGCTCTCTGCTCCCTGGCGGAGGTGCCTGGCACCTTGGGTGACACGTGGCAGAGAAAGCAGGGTCAGGGCAGAGGAGACAGCGGTGGGCACAGTGGGAGCCACCGAGGCATCGGGAGCAAGGTGGGGGGCTTCACAGAACGAGCCTGCGGGAGCTTCCCCCGACGCGGACGCACCCAGCTCAGAAGCAGGCTTGTGGCGGCTCCGCGCAGGGGCCTGGCAGGGGCGGCGAGGCGGTTTCTCGTGCACGGGGCCGTCGGAGAAGAAACCTCGACCTCTGGTTTCCTTCCTCCTCCTGGAGAACGAGGCCGGATCTGGGCCTTGCAGCCTGGTCTTCCTCCGTCGTGTGGGGGCCACGTTCTCTGGTGGGAGAGGCTGCCTTTTGGATTGGTTCTGTCTCATTTCCATTCCGGATCTTGTAGGTGACCCAGGTTTGCAGAGCAGGCCGAGCCGGGGGGCAGAATAGGGTTTCCCGGGGAGGCTGGCTCGTGTGGGGAGACTCACTTCCTGGCGTGTGTGGACTGGGAAACTGGATTTTAAGGTTTAAAAACATTTTCTCCAGAGTATTGGCACCAGGATCAGTATTAACAAAGACTTAAATTCCTGAACAGATCTCCCCGGTATCCTGCGTACCAAGGAAATCATTTCCCTGCGTATTCGTTCATTCACCACATATTTATTGAGCAGCTACTATCTGCAGTCTGTGCCCGGGCACTTTGGGAACAAACATGAGCGGAACAGAGAAGTTCCCAGTGCGTCTAGCGGGAAGGACGGAGCAAACCGAGGACAAGGAGGTGTGGGCGATGACATTCCGTGTCCTCCCAGGCTCACGGCTTCCCGGGGGACCACTCTCCTTTGCTTGGCTTTGGAGACGGCTTGAGACCCTCCCGATCGGCACCTGTCCCCTCTCTTGCCACTTCTGCCCGGCACAGTTCGGGTCCCTGGCTCTGCTTTGTGCTCACAACCCAGATTTTTGGGAACCATCCCAATATGAAAAAAATGTTTTTCTTATCTTTTCTTATGTACTTAAGCCATGAGTTAGGGCAAAATCACATCCCCATCCTGACTTTGGTTTAGGAATCACATCCCCGTTTCCAAGCCTCTGCCATCTCTGCCGTCGCACTGCGCAGAGACGGTCTGTGGAGCGGGCCCCTCCCCCACAGCCCTGGCGCCCTGGTCCCGCTCTGCGTCCGTCCGCAGGGCCCAGCTCAGGGCACGGCACAGGCTGGGGCCCAGAAAGGGCCTCTGAGTGGCAGATCTGCCCGCGACCCCCGGAGCGATCGGTGTTCAGGCCGGGGAGGGGCTGGCGTTGGAGCCGCAGCCAGCTGCTGGCTGAGCCAGGAAAGACTCGGGCCTTCCCCGGCTGCCAACCTGGCTCTGCGGCGTCTCTGCAGGCCAGGCCTGGGGGATGTGCGTTGTACTCAGGAATATATTAAATGCAGGCTCTGAGCCCGCTCTGGGCACAGCTTGCCTCTTGCCACTGGAGGCTTTCTGAGGCCGAACTGTGCAATCTGCAGGTGGGTGAGCAGAGCCTGGGGCGCGTTTCGGCCCAAAGTGGCCAAAGCAAACATTAGGCGTCTCAACCGAGCGCATTCCTGAACTCATTAAACTGGGTGAAGTGAGCCCGGCCGGAAGGAGACCAGGGAGGGACAGTCACGGCCGGGCGCGGCGGCTGCCCTGCAGAGGGGTCGGGTCCCTTCCTCCCTCTGCCTGTCCTGAGTCAGCCTCTGCCATATGTCCCCGACCACGGGGCAAGGGGGTCTGCGCCAACTTTGGGGTCGGGGCTTGGCGGGCCGGGGCTGCCCCAGCGCCGCCCAGAAGGAACTTGCTGGCAGCCGGCAGATGGGCCTTGGTGGAACCAGTCAGTCGGCAAGAAAGGATTAGGGAGACGAAGAGCAGATGTGACAGCCCAGCCCAGCCGGGCGGGAGCGAGGGAGGGCGGGACTCAGCCCAGCCGCAGCAGCGAGGAGTTAGGAAGCGCAGGGTGGGGTCCCCAGGGTGACCTTTTGGACGAGGTGCCCACGAGAGGCGGGCAGGCGCGGCCCAGCACCTCAGCGGCCATGCTGCGTCCAGACTGCGTGTGTCCTTTGGCCCATAGATGGTGAATTGTTTTAAAAGGCACGACTTGGAATCTCCGTGAGCGGCGCTGAACGTGGTCATTCGCTCGTCTGCGCATTTAGAAAGAGAGGATAACGGAAGAGAGACCAGACAGACGGCTGTATCCGGATTCTAATTCTGACCAGCTGTGGGACCTTGGACAAGTTGCTTAACCTCTCTGAGTCTGTAACAGGAGGATGGTGACACTGAGTCGAACTGGTCCCTAAACAAAGTGATCGTATCGGAAGTGGGAGAGTTGAGGTCAAATGATACACACCCGAAAGTTTATTTTAGGGGATTTTTAAGCTTCACTGATACGTACGTTAATGGTTTTGGAACACGGTTTAGCAGAGAGCCATGAAGACATCAGGAGGAAGAGAGGAAGGCTGGAGTGTTGCCAGCTGGGACCAGAGCGAGCCAGCCGGGGGCCGCTGGTGTTCGGCCACGCGGGGCAGGGCTCCGGCTCTGGGGAAGCTGGGTGGGCGACCCCTCCCGGGGTTGATGACACTGTGGAGACAAGTAAGTCTCGGGGTGGAAAAGCACGCGGTCCTGGGACTTGGCGCCGAGAGGTGGGTTGGGTGAGTTTCGGGGGCGTGTCGGGGACGGGGGCTCGGTGCCAATCAAACGGCTTATGGAGCTTGCAGCCCAGGGGCACCTGGGCCTGGCACACGCCTGGTCTTCCTCCCTCTGGCGCAGCTGTGACCGGCGATTACGCCAGGGGTGGCCACGTGCCTGACTCCCTGGTCCCCTCGGTGGCCTTGGCATCTGGAAGAGACCTTGGAACAGGGAGCGACGGGCTCGTCCTTCCAGGGGAGGCTCGTGAGCCGAAACCCTGTGGTCTTGACGTCCCCGGGACTCTTGGTGCCCCTGGGAGGGCTGAGCCCACCCCAGCTACGCAGAGCTCAGCGGTGCCGAGAGCAGTACGTGGAATGGTGTAGAGGGAGGAGCTGAAAGTGCTCCCCAAGTATGAGAGTCGCTCATTCTCCGGTTGTTTCCAGAACGCATCGCATCTAAAACTAAACTGAAGACACAGGCACCGTGCCCACCGCTACAGCGTTCCTGCCAGCTCTCACCCCTCTGACCTGCCTCCAGCAGCGGCTGCCTGACCAGCTTCTCCGCTGCCGCCTCTTCCCAAACCTCTCCCCTCGGCCCCTCGGAACAGACGTGACTTTCCCCAGAGCCCCAGAGCTTCCTGTCACCTGCCAGGCAGGACCCAAACAACTGGCCTTGTGTCCAGGGTGTCCCGACTGGCCCTGACCCGGTACCTCAGCGTCACCTCACACTGGTCCCCAGCCAGGCCCCCCCTGCTCCGCACCGGTCCCTCGGCTGCTCCCTCTGTCTTCCGGCCCCTTCTCCCCTGTCTGCCCCACGGTCACCGCCAGTCCCAACCTCTGTCTGCTCGAGTGAGGACACAGAAGTCGTCCCCCCACCCGGCGTCTACAGTGGCCCTGGCAATCAACCGTCTCTTCCTTCCTATTGAAGGGACCGCACTGAATTTGGAAAGACCCCGCGCAAACGGATTCAATGGCCTGGCTGTAAGAAATGTCCGTATTAGGTGATCTGTCGTATTTAGACACCTAAATGTGGACATTTGAACCAGGGAAGCGGGACTACAGGAAAGAGGCCTTTGAAACTGAGCCGCTTCTGCCTGCCGAAGCATTCGATTTTATTTTTCTGCGTGTGTTTTTTAGCATTCAGTTTTAGATCGGGCGTGGGGGAGCGTAAGGAGCCATCTCTTTAGACACTCCCTAGGTTTGAATGTCCCAGAATCCTTTCCAGTTTCCCAGCTCCTGCTGGTATTCACAGAAACTGGGGCAAGTCTTGCAAAGGCGAGGGCCGCGGCAGCCCTGAGACGGGACAGCTGCTTTCATGAAAAAAAGAGCCCTTGCGTTTTCTTTCCTGGCACAATGTGGCCTTGGGAGGTGCCGGCCGGGCCCTGTGGCCCAGTGGTCAGTCAGCGCCCGCCTCCCCGCCCCGTTCGGAGGACCCCCTCCTGTCCCGACACCGGGTTCCTGAGCTGCACCCTTCAGGCCTCGGCTGAATTTCTCCCGGGCTCCAGTTTCCATCTTACAACAGGGGGTTGGACTAAGCGTGTTGTCCCTGCGCATCCCCGGCCTCCCCAGGGGGCCAGCCCCGGGGCCTCCGGAGTGAGTTCAAACCGCTGATCACAGGCCAGGGGGGTCCTTCCTCCCACACAGCGGGCCTCAATGGCCATCAAAGCGCTCACTTCCCCGGTCCTGCAGTTGGTGCGACTGCTCTGTGGCCAGCGTCCCCGACTTCATTTGTCCTACTGGGGCCTGGACCTGGACCCCGGAGCCTGGGCATTTTGCCTTCCAGAGGCCGGAGCTGTGTAATCTCTTGGTCCTGAGTAAGGAGCTGATTTCCAGGGTGACTGGTGGGTGATCAGCGCCTTCTCTGCAGAACACAGACGCAGAAGAAGCCCATTCACCAGACGTGGGGGCCAGACCCTGGGAGACCATCTGTGTGGCCCAAGAAATGCACCTTTCAGAACGTTTGCTGAAACGGCTGCCGCCCATGGGCATCTTCCGGGTCAAGGTCACCGTCCGTGTGGCATTTCCTTGTTAATGAGACCAGCTGCACATCTGTTAAATTCTCTGGGCTTCCTACAGCTCCTCTCCCTGAGCCCTGTGGGGCGAGGGCCACAGCCGTTTTGCAGATGTGGAAAGCGAGGGGGTCCGAGGGACTGAGCGCCTCTCAGCCGGAGACCCAGAAAGCGACAGTCAGGATTTAAATCCAGACCAATTTAACTGCAAAGACCGTGATCTTAACCTTATATTGCATATTCTAACCCTAGAACGACCCTTTGGGGTAGCTGCTGTAACCCCCATTCTGCAGATTAGGACGCTGGGGTTGCAGAGTTTCAGGCCCCTGCTGAAGTGTGTGCCCGGCAGCAGCTGAGCTGCGATTGGACCCAGGTGTGAGCACTTTGCACTCTGGTCCCGCACTCAGTGCCCACAGCAATCCGGGGAGCCAGGGGGGCCTCATCGGTCTTACACAGCAGGACATGCTCAAGGTTGCACGACCAGCAAGCGGCAAGCAGAGGGGACCCAAAGCCAACGCTCGTCCCAGGACAAGACGCTGTGCGGAAATCCACTCCTGACATCTGGACCACTGCTCTTTGGCTTCCTCTTGACCTGCAGAACGGTGTTCGGGTCTCCACAGCTGAAGCAATGCCAGTGGTTTTGGTTTTCGAAGACTCTGAATGAATTGACGTGGAAGACCCCACGGTGGAGGCGGAAGGATCTGACGCGACGGGTGGGGCAGCCAGCTCGCACGCATGAGAACCCGCGCACCGTGAGACCCGGACTCCACCCTGGCTAATCCCCTCAGGGCCACGCCGTGCGGTGGACACGTCCCACGCCAGCGGATTGGCTGCCGACGGTCCTGGCCCGGGGCCAGCCCCTGGAGGACCAATCCTGGCTGGGGGAGGAGACCTGCCCCAGGGACTTTATGAATGGCAGGTGGGTGCAGGCTCAGCACAGAGCCCGGGGAGGAGCAGGACCTGCCGGGCCCGGCCTCAGACCTGCAAGAGCTGGGTAAAGATTTGCACTAATTTTGGTTTATTTATTGATTTTAAAATTTAAATTAATTTTTTTATTTTTAATTGATTTTTTTAAAATGCAAAGAATACACTACTTTCCATAGCTGTCCAGGGCTGCAGGCCCCCCTTCTGTGTGCAGAAACGTAAGTGCCTCCCAGACGTCAGGGAGAGACGGGGAGGCTCGGGGCGGGCGAGGCGTTGCAGAGGGGGGGTCGGGGGGTCGCCGGAAAGTCCAACGTGCTGTCAGCTCGTCCTGCAAACTTCGTCAAGACTCTTCGCCGGCCGGTCACGTCCCCTTATCACTTTTCCAGCCCAGCGTTGTGACTCCGAGTGCTGGACGGAGAACTGATAAGGGTGGGTGGCTGACGCTCACGGCCTCCGGAGACCCCGCGGTCACCGCACCTGCGCATGGGGGAGCCGGCTCCCGCTCGGATGTCGGGGACGGCAGGGACGGCCGGGGACTCGAGGGGGACCCTCGGGCACGGGGTCCGGGTCTGCGCCCGCCGCCTGAGGACGCCTGGGTGGGCGCTGTGCGTTGCGCTCAGTGAGGTTTCTGCTTATTCAAAACATGCGTCGCGACTGGGTTGGGGTCTCCCCCTTGAGAACAGCAGTCGGGAGTTGGGGCTCTTATTTCTGGGGCTTCCTTATCAGGTGAACGAAAGGGCACAGGGCTTTGAATTTTAGGTGCTCTTGCTTAAAAAGGGAGAGCAGGGATTTCCACCTGATTGGAGGTAAGGTCCCGTCCCAGACATTTCCTTCGGCAGATGATAGACGTTCACTAAACGCTTTTGTCTTTTTCAGTCCATAGGAGGCACGTGTCACAGCAGAACAGGTCCCGGCTCTAACCAAACTTGCGTTCTTCCTATTACATTAAAGACGGTTACTCGTGTTGTCGATTCAGAATGATCTTTTATGACTCGTGATTTCTTACGTAAATCAAACTCAATAAATTCCCGTGGAACAGGCAAATGGCCGTACTTGATGCGTGAGGAAGTCTGGCCACACCCGCATGTAAACGCCGCAGGTAAAAGTTCCTGTAACTGCGAACGCTTCTGCTTCCTGGAGTGTCGGTGCCGATCCACATGCAGGGTGCACCTCCCCTGAACTGGTACTTTTTGTTTTTTTTTTTGCTAGATTACTATGCTTTTTCTTAAAGAGTAAAGACGGTCTTGAAGTTAAATTAAGATGACACATTAACCAGCGGTTCTCAGCCTGAGATGCTCGTTGGAGTCACCGGGTGTTTGCACGATGCTGATGGCTGGGCGCTCACACCAGCTTCTCGAGGATGCGGCCTGAGAACGGTGCGAAAAGATCGCAAACCAAGGCATTTAGTATTCACACGGGGGTCTCCCTGCTCTGATGTTGGGGTGTGCAGCTTGGCTATCTGATATTGATGCCTGGGTCTCATCCAGAGATTCTGACTTAACTGGTCCAGGGTGAGGCCTGGGCATTGCGGCTGTGATGCCAGCTGGCAGGTCTGGGAGTCCAGGTGCCGAGCTTCCAGCCCCGGCCGGGTGCTCACCTTCTGGTGTGACCCTGGATGCGTCTCTAATCTCTATGATGGCTCGGTTTTCTGCTGAGCAAACTGGAAGCTGGGGACGCTGGGTGGAGTGAATGTCCCTCCAGAGCCCTTCCTGCTCCTAGAGGTGGCTGAGGTCCAAGGTGCGTTCACAAGGTCACAGCTACTGGTGGAGACTCAGCACCTGCCCGTCTCGGCTCTGGGTCCAAGCGTGTGGACAGCAGCTCGGGAGGCCCCAGGGTGGACGGACAGGTGGGGTAGCCGGGAGGAGCCCAGAGCCACAGCCCAGAGACTCAGCCACCTCCCGCGGACAGAAAGGGGCCAGAGAGGGGCTGGCTGGTCGCTGAAGGTCATGCAAAGTGGGCTGAGGATCCCCATCCTCTGGGTGGCATAGGTGTTGGAGCAACCTTGTGGTCACCGGGCGAGACGCCGTGGGCTCCAGAACTGTGAGAGAAACAGCGTGTGTCTTAGCAGTGATTTTCCGAAGGTTTCACTTTCTTTCCATTGTTCCTGGTGACTCTGTCCTTGCGCAGTGTGAGTGTGTCGCCAATATTTTTTGATAGATCAAAGACATGTATGTAGGAAGATAAAAAAAAATCTTGCGTCACCATTTGGACTATAAGAATATTAACAATTAGAAGTATAGCTTCTATGTCTCTAGGGCTGACGAGGAACATCTCTGTCAAGTAAAAGTCTCCACTATTCGGTTTCCATTAGCTCACTTAATTTTCACACCAGCAGTCCGAGCCCAGTATCCTGTCTTCGTCCTCAGTGCAGAGAGGGGATACTGGGTTCAGGGACGTCACGTAACAGGCACCACGTACACGGCAGGTCCCAGGTTTGGACCCGGCACTGTTGGGTCCTGATGGCAAAGCGCAAACCACTGCACCGCCCTACCCAGAGCGCCCGTGGGTGTGTGTCGGAGCAGAACCTCGATTTGCAGATGCAGTGCCAGGCCTGGAGATGGGCCCTTTCACCTACAAAACACCCGTTGACCTCCCAAATGCCCTGGGAGGCAGGGGTGAGGGCTGCACGCGTTTTACAGGTGACAGGGCTGCCTTCCGGAACAGGTCGCCTGCCCAGGTCACACGGCCAGTAAGTGGAAGGGTCAGACCCAGCCCACGGTCCAGGCGTGACGCAGGCTCCCTCCACCACATGATCTGCAGGGGGTGGCAGAGTAGGGTGGGCTTGTTCAACTCCCCCCCCATCCCAACCCCCGGCATGACGCCGGGCACACGGCGGGCTCTCAGTCCACGTGTGCCGCGTGAAAACGCCCGAGACCAGACACACAGCCCCACCAGCAACCACGGGAGGCCTCTGCGGATTCAAGGTTGCAAATCGCCTCCCGGGAAGAGGAGCAAGGCCCTCGTGGGCTTGCCCGGCGCTCGGACCCTCCTCCCGGCGTGTTCACCTGCAGCACCAGGCACTGAGCTGCGGCCGCGCAGCGCCCCACGCCAGGCTCCGCAGACACTCACGGGCACTTCGCCCTTACGGTGGGAGCTCTGGGTGGGGACTCAGAAGATCCACTTCAAACCCAGGTTTTGACACGGTGCTGCGCCCAGACTCAGTTTCCCCATTTGAGCCCTTTCTGTCCTGGCACAGCTCCTCCCCCGGCCTGGGTGTCTCCTCCCAGGGCTCGTCGCGCGGGGTCAGGGAGAGGGGAGGCCTCGCGTGATCTGCTGTCTGCAGAGACCCAGCCGGGCGTGCGGGTCCCCCCGCCCCGCTGCTCCGGGCTGCGGCCTGATTGCCCATGAAAAGGAGGCTTAGCTGTGGCTGGAAAGCCCCGAGGCAGCGGATTTCGCTGTGAGTGAGCAATTCCAGGGGCATTAGGGGCCGCGGCCCGTCTGGAGAGCACAGAGCCCGCCGGGCCAGGTTCAAACGGAGGAGGAAGCTGGGGCTTTCTCAGGGGCCAGGCACGCAGCCCCGATATTAAATCCCTGCGGAAGAATGTCTTCATCTTTATGAATGAGGAAGAGGCAGATGCTCATGGAAGGAGCGAGGGACAGCAAAGCCAGGTCCCGGAAATCCCTGCGTCCGGAGGGGACCCAGACGGCCCAGTCCGGGGCCTCCCCCCGCGATAACCTCCAGGTGAACCTGCCGATTTGAATTTGGGTGTAGGATCCCTTTTCATCTCTGTGGTCGTTAGCATTTGTGGCCGAGAGGGGACGGACAGAGACATCTGTGACTCTCCCACGCACAGACTGTGTGCACGTGTTTTGCCATATTCGACCTTTGACCACTTCACAGATGAGGAAACCGAGGCTCACAGGGGTCTCCGTGCCTGGCCCAGAGCACGCCGCTTGCGAGCGCGGCCAACTGACGCGCCGGGAAGCCCTCCCTGCGCGGGGCTGTGCCCACCTCTCACCGTGACGACCTCCGCTGTGACACCGAGCTCCCTCCAAGGTAACTCACAGGTTCGTTTGTCTGCCACAGACGAGACCACGGGGCAGGGGCTCCACCACAAACGCCACTGAAGGATCGACGCACCCTGTGTTCTTCCCACACCCCGCGAGGCCGGGATTCTGACGGCCAGGCAGATAATCACAATGGCAGTGGCTGACACGCACGTCAGCACTTTGGCACCAACCTCAGGCACCGGCCATTGTTCCCACGAAGTGGACCAGAAGCCCGGGGCTCAGATGAGCTGCGGGGCTCACTCAAGCCTCCTTTCCAGGGTGAAACAGGCAGAGAAAAACCTCAGACCCAACTCTTTTAATTCCAGGCCCTAAGTGCTCATGTAACATCCATAAAGAATTACTAATCAGCAAAACAAACGCTCGTAGAGCTCTTAGGTACCAGGCAGTGCTGTGAACTGAGTTGCAAACATTAATCTTTAAAATGACACAATGAGGAATTTACTGCTAGTATCATCTCCAGGTCACTTCTAGGGAAACTGAGGCACAGAGCGGTTCAGGAACTTGCCTCGAGCTGCACAGCTGCTGACAGGCAGAACCAGGGTTTTTCAGGAAGTCCATGCTCTTACTACTTGGCCACAGCCTCTCCCTAAAACTGACCATTAACCAGTCTCTGAGCTGGGCTGGACCCTGGCGCTCACTCCGTTTAATCCTCACGGCAGCTCCTGAGCCCACCTTAGCGTCCCCGAGTGGCACTCGGGTCACACAGGTGCCGAGAGGTGGAGTGGAATTCGGACCCGGGTCTGTCTGGTTCCGGAGTGCGGGGACTTGCCCTGCCGTGGCCCCGCGCCTGCTCCCTGCTTGCTCTGCAGTGGTCTGGGGCCGTGTGCACACCGCAGCTCGCACCCCTGGGCCGTGGCTCCGACGTGCTGGGCTGAAGACGGGGTTGGGGCTGGGTCCCCATGGAGCTGAACTTTCTAGATTGGGAGAAGGAAGCCAGGGCCCCTAATCTAGAGGCACGTGGGAGGGTGGGGAATTACCAAACGGTGCAGTCGGGGCTCCAGGCTCTGGTGCCGGCGGGATGGGGGTGCCTCGGTTTGAACGTGGAAGGAGCTTGGTGTGGTCCCAGTCCCCGGGGCCTGGAACCCCCAGAAGCAGGGCTGGCCTCGTGGCCCCATACTTAGGAGGGGCCTGGGCGTGCACGGCTCAACTGTCTGCTGTCACCATCTTGAAACTCTTGATACTGTTTACCAAGGGGGCCTGCGTTTCGTTTCGCACTGGGCCCCCCAAGTCACGTTGCCAGGCCCCCGTCAGGGAGGCCTGTGCACCGGCCCACTCACCCCAGTCAGCTGTGCGCTCTCCTCGCGCCAGGCACGCTTCTGCAGCCAGGCCGGCTGCGTCTGCAGAGGGGGCCCGAGAGTGCCTGGGCACAGCCAGCCTGGGGGCGCGCAGCCTGGGGGCGGGCGGCGCTGAGAGAACAGGGCTCCAGGTCTGACACCGAACCAGCCTGTGTTTCTGCAGCCGGCCAGGTGCGGGCGGGCCGGGGCCTCACAGCAGGCGTGCAGAGGTCGGGGTGGCGCTGTGGATGCGGGGAGACCCTCGGACTGCATGCTGGCCGCCCTCACTGCTGCAGCCTGGACCTCTGACTTTGCTCTCACCACCTGCTAGTCCCAGGACTCAGTTTCCCCACCTCTACCTGGGGAGGGAACATCGGCACTAAATACCTAGATGGAAATGCGCCCACCTGGCCAACAGTGGGATGGAACCGTCCAGGCATTAGAGCCAAGCACAGGTCACTAAAAAATCGCTTTGATCACACGGACTGCACATCTGAACACCGAAACAAACTGCATGACAGAGTGAGTTATCTAAGTAAGGCACACACCGCACGTCTGGGAGGAAATGAAGCTACATGTGGAAATACAGGTGCATCCCTTACCAGATGCAAATATAGCTTCCTCATGGATTAAAGATCTAACTGAAAAAAAGCAATGTAAAAATATTAGAACTAAAAATAGGACCTTTAAAAAAATAATTTCAGGATAGGATTGGCCTTCTGAAGGAAGGTATATCTAGTAGCCACAAAGAAAAGACTGTCAGATTTAATTACATAAAAATTTCAAATTAGGTAAGGTCAACAGTAACAGACAGAAAGGAGAAAGACAAAAACGGTCTTCCACGGAGACAGGACGGTCTGGAGGGCTCCGTGGTACGGAAAACGTCTGTCCTGCCTGCCCAGTACGGTGGCCGCGAGCCACATGTCGCTACTGGGCACTGAATGGAGCCAGAGAGACTCTCAGTGAGTGAATTCCACGTTTATTTAATTTCAGTTACTGTAGAGGTGATAGCCACAGGGCCTTGGTGGCTGCTGTATTGGCCAGCAGAGGCCAGAGGGAAAATACTGGAGTTATGTGACCCCTAGTAGTCAAACTCCTGCAAACTGATAAGAAAAAGACAAAGAGCCCAGAAGGAAAAGAAGGAAAAAAAAAAAACCAGGAAACAAGGACATAAAGAGGAAATTCCTCTGCTCAGCTACACAGGCAGTCAGGGAAACGCAAAGGAAGACAGAGTCGGCGTTTGTGCGTCACGCTGACAAAATCCAGGAGATCCGTTAGTCACACCTGGGCGGATACGGGGTGTGGAGACACCACAGATGAATCGCCCAGTTCCCCACGGAACATGCAGGCTGCTGTAGCTTTTCGCTGTTTTGAAGAATACTTTGGCAGTGAAATCGTGGGGACGTCTTTAATTTGTTCCTTAGGACTGAGTCCCTAACAGCGGAACGGGCGGGCTAAGGGCATGTGCATTTCCGAGGGCTTTTTATAAGTATTACTAATCTATCCTCTTCTGACCTGTTTTAACTGACTTTTGTTTCTTCATTGTTCTGGCTATTTCTGTGTCACTGACCCTCGTGACAGTGGCGTAAATGTTGATACTCATTTATTTTGTTCACAAAGCTGCAATTTCAGCAGGGATTGGAGGGGAAAGCTTGTCTCTGCTCTGCAGTGTCAGCTGGGGTGGCTCAACCAGGACTCAGAGACGAACTTCCGAGACGTCTCACTCACATGGGTGGTAAGTCGGTGCTGGCTGCCAGCGGGGAGCTCACCTGGGCTGTCGGCCGGGACAGTCACATACAATGTCATCTCGGGGTTCCCTGTGCTTCCTCACAGCATGGTGGCTGCGTTCCAAGACCCAGTCTGCACCGGAAGTGCTGGGAAGATTGTTTTCCATAGCTTAGCTTTGGAAGTCAAAAAGCACATCTTCTATTGTAGGCACAAATCCAGATTTGAGAGAAGGAAAACACAGACCCCATCGCATTACGGGAACAATGCCAAAATAACAGTAAGAAGACTGCGTAGGAAGGAAGCTATTGTTGCTGTCACCCTTGGAAAACAGAATTTGCCACACCTCAATGTTGGCAGCCAGGTTTTACAACTTTTCTGTAGAGCTTGACCTCTGAAATGTTTTTTCCAGCTAAATGAACTTTGGGTTATTAAAAGCTAAGCCTTTGCCAGACTTCCACACTCTGACCAAGGATTCTGAGAGTTTCAGCAATTCTGAGTCAGAGTGGGCAACCTCCATCGAGGCTTTCCAACGTTCTTTCCCCGTCTTGGCGCACATAGAAAACATTTGCCTTGCACGGGGGGTAAACTGGAGGAAATTTTGGGACATCTGTGGGGCCAGGTGAAAAGATTCATTGTTTTCTCTGTAGCATGTAATTAGGATGAGTACAATAATAGGACATACTAGGGAAATAGTAAATGCTGAATTTGTATAAAATATTTCCAAATTTCTTACTGAGAAACTTGAATTTACATCTTTTTTTTTTTTTAGTGTCATGTTTTATACCAGAAATGGCTACAAGTAATTCCTGATCAGGACTTTTAAACTCGATACATACTGACCGGTCGTTTTCCCACCCAAGTGAATGCAAAAGATTTTTATCATTTAAAATTGTGCTTCAGGAATCAAACGGTCCTTTCATTTCTTTCTTTGGCACTTGTAACGTTGACATTTCCTTGGATAGTGTGAGTGGGTTTTGAAAACAGTCATGAAGCCCCACTTTGCAGGCGCGTTGGTAGGACAGTCGCCCTGTGGATGGTGGGGGTGCCACAGACAGCTTTCCCTGGGGACGCAGGACGTGCAAAGTCAGCGTCTTTTCCTCCGGGGCAGAAAAGTGGGAAGGCGCCACGTCCCATTCCTGGTGTCTCATTCAGGAAGCCCCGCCCAGTCTCTCCCGGAAACAGCTGTGCCTGCAAGTTGGCAGGCGGACGTGCAGTCTGGTGAGCGGACGCTAGAGGGTGGACGCCGGAAGCTGTGACTTTGTTTCTGGGGCGCCGTGGTCAGGCCTGGCCTGTCACGTGCTGAAGGTCACAGGTGTTTCTGAGCGAAGACACCGCCCATTCTCCCGGCCTCTCTTGGGAACCGGGGTACACACGTCTCAGTGGGAATATGATGGGGAAGATGATGCTTGCCTTTTAAGGGTTTCACTCATCCATCCACTCATTCATTCATTCATCCACTCACTCATTCATTCATTCCATTGTCCATCCATCCATTCATTCATTCATCCATTCCATTGTCCATCCATCCATTCATCCATCCATCCATCCATCCATTCATTCATTCATCCATCCGTCCATTTATTCAGCCATTCCGTTGCCCACTCAGCCATTCATTCAAGAAACATCCACTGAGCGGCTACCAGTGATCTGGGTCCTTGCTGGTGCTGGGAGAGGATGGGGACGACCCCCCTGCCGTGGAGACCCTCACAGTTTGGGGTGGGAGATGCCTCACAGACAGCCAGTGGCCACACGGCGCCACACCCACTGGGGGGAGCAGCTCTGGGCTGTGTGAGCTCGGAGGAGGCCCTGTCTGCAGGCCGGGGCTGGACCGAAGGCAGCACGCCGTGTAGACGGCCCGCCGTCTCCAGCCCTCGCCCCGCGGTCCTACGCAGGGCCCAGCCAGCCTCTGCGCAATGACCTTCCGCAGTGGGGAGGCCCCTCCCTCTGCAGGCTCCCAGCTCCTCCCTCCCTCCCGTTGCCTGGACTCAAATCGAGGCCCCCAGCCGGGCAGTCCTGTCTGTCCCGCGTGGCCCCCGCTGGCCCCAGAGCCAGGACTCGCCGGCTCTGCTGTCCTCTGTGGTCCCTGAGCACGAGTCTCACTGTCCTGCCTCGGGCCGTAGAAGGCTTCTGAGCCGCCAGGTGGCATTAACGTCCCTGCTTTATGGAGCGGTGCAGCCCACTGGGCACGTACATGAAGGGAGTTGCTCTGTGCCCCTGCCCCCCGAAACCGCCCCGGCTGCTGTGCTCTCTCTGGGTGGCAGCAGCCCCCCTAGTGACGGTGCGGCCTCCTTCCAGAATCTGCCGCCACTCGCAGCTGGGAAGAACTCAGCCCTGATCGCTTGAACCGTTGATCTCACGTCTATTTAAAGCTCTTCTGTTTCCCGCAGAGCAGGTGGGACTCACGGCTTGGGACAGAGTCCGGGAGCTGGGCAGGGTGAGGGGCAAGGTCTGCCTTGACGGGCCCTCCTGGCACCGCCTCGGAGCAGATGCGGGAGCAGAGGGGAGAGGGGTGAGCAGGGTCCCCACACCCTCACCGCCGCGTCCTTGCACCGCCAGGCCACCAGCCACGGCCGAGCGGGACCCACGTCCACCCTCGTGGAGACCTGTGGTCAGTGGGGACAGCCTTGAGCTCCTGCCTGCCTGGCTGTGGCCTCCACGACACCCCCGTTCTGCAGAGAGCCCCTCTGAGTTCTGGCCACACGGGGGTAGATGCAAGTTTGGGGACCAAGCTGATGTCTGACCAGGGGACCCAATCGAGTCTTTCCATTTTGAAAGCACTTCCCAAATACAAAGGTTTTGTTGGAACCTCCTTCCTTTTCCTTGGGGAGGAGGGACCCCGTTTCCTACCCCACAGGGACGAGGAAGATGCAATCTCCCTCCTCACACACACGGCCATCCCTGAGCAGCGCCTGGCCCCATCCTCCCCTCTGTCCACGGGGCTGGGGTAGGCAGGGCCGCAGGTTGGGTCTCCTACCGTGTCCCTCAGCCGCCTGCTGTGGCAACCGGCTCCGGCGCGGTGTCGCTCTGGACTCCAGTGCGGGGCGGTCGCCACCTTTTATTCTCAGGGGTGCAGCTGACACCTCAGAGCAACAGGACACCCTGTTACATCAGGACACCCGCCCACGTCCTCAGGGGCCATTGTGAGGGAGCGAGGACCCACCCCAGGCCTCCTGAGCGCAGGCCCGGGTGCCCACGCCACCGTCCCTTCGAGCTTGCCGGGAGCCCAGGAGCAAGGCGCAAGCGAGTGTCACCCCCAGGCTGATAGCTCGGGCTCCTTTGAAACTCTAGTTTGAGACACTTTTCCCAGTGCTGTTTAGAGGAGGGGCTGCGTCCTGATGGGAGAGGGCAGAGGAGGACGATCCGGGTCCAGCCTCATCGCTCCTGGACCCCAGACTTCAAATCTGCGCACACTCCGGCAGCAAACCGCAGCCCTGCGGCCAAGGACCCTGGGCTTGGAGGGCAGATGACAGCCGTCTGCACGCTCCCAGGTCCTGAGGGCTCAAACGTGGGGGCCTTGAGCTCTGCCGGCAAGGCACCCCAGTCCCAGCCTCCATGGGCTCGTGGGTTCTGCAGGCTCCTGTCCATCCGAACCGCTGGCACTGGGAGGGTTCTCTGCATGATCTCAGAGTCTCCGTTTCCCCACCTAAAGAACACATTGGGCTGATGATTTCCCAAAACCTGCGGCCAAAGCCCTGAGCCTCCAGACTCTGGGCTTCTCTCTTGGTTTCCCTGACCTCAGCTACAGCCCCCTTGGCTGGGCCTGGACCCTGCCCCAGACCTCGGTCCCCTCTCCCCTGGGGGCTGCCGTGGCTTCCACGCAGTG
This sequence comes from Avahi laniger, assembly GCA_963575035.1. Lineage (NCBI taxonomy): Eukaryota > Metazoa > Chordata > Mammalia > Primates > Indriidae > Avahi > Avahi laniger. The sequence continues at coordinate 93,586 of CAUYSK010010443.1, read as the reverse complement.
TGCCTGTGGCCTGGCCTTCCTCATGCTCTACCTCGCCCCTGACATTCAGCCTGGGGCTGCTCAGATGCCCCTCCCTCCTCTCTGTGTGCCCGTGCCTGAGCCTTGCTCTGGGACGCCGTTAGCTGGTGACCCAGCCTGCCTTCTCCACCGACGTCCTGGAGGTGACGTGTGCGTCACCCTCATTCGTCAGCGGCTCAGTGCCAGCAACCGCGCCAGGCCCTGCGGCAGAGGCCGGGGGGAAGCAGGCGGGAACCCGCCCTCCAGGGGCTCCAGACAGTGTCACCACAGCCAAATGTTGCAAAAAGTTTGCAGAGAAAGCTCAGCGTCCACTGGGACCCTCCTCACCCAGAATTTTCGACGCCCTCCACTCACCACAGGGGCGTCTCAGCCCCGCAGCCTGTCCGGGAAGGCTCTCAAGCCTTGGACGGCTTTTCATGCTCGGCTTTCCATGTTTATGGGGGGACCACATGTACGCACGAGTGCGCCAGTGCACACGCCGTCGCTGCCACTCGGAGCGAGGTAAACTCTGAGTGGCAGAGAGAAGCCACGTTGGCGTCTACGCGCCCCTCCCCTGCTCACCAATTAGCTCTAAGAGTGACGCGGCTGGAACACATGGTGCTTCAGCCAGTTCTCCAGTAGTTACGTGGGTTTTTAAAATAGTGGTAAAATAGCATGTGACATGAAATCCGCCCTCTCACACTTTTCTGTGTCGTTGGCCGTGAGCACAAGGTCGCACGGCGGATCTCTAGCACTTTCTTCCCGCGTGACCGAAACCCGTCCCCACTGACGGCCGCCTCCCTCTTTCCCTCCCCATGGAGCCCCGGCGGCCACCGTCTGCTTTCTGCTTCTGCGGGTTTGACAACTTCGGGAACCGCCCATACGCGGAGTCACGCGGCGTCTGTCCTGCGGTGACGGGCTTCTCCACGCAGCTAATGTCCCCCAGTCCGTCCGTGTTGCTGCGTGTGGCTGGACCTCCTCTCGGGGCTGAGTGACGTTCCGCTGTCCATACATGCCATCCACGTGTCGATGGACATTTAGGTGGCCTCCTCCTGTGTACTGTGCAATGAACACGCGAGTGCAGGTACCGCTTTGAGATCCTTTTCATTTCTTTTGGATAAACGCTCAGAAGTGGGATTGCTGGATCACACGGGAGGTCCATTTTTAATTTTCTGAGGGACCTCGGTACCATTGACCACAACGGCTGTACCAGTTATGTTCCTGTCAAGGGCACGGGGGTTCCAGTCTCTCCACATTCTTAACAATACTCATTATCGTTATTTTCTGCTTTTTTATGATGGCCATAATAATGGGTAGGGGGTGATATCTTGTGGTTTCGATGTGCATTTTCCTGATGACAGGTGACTTCATGCACCTGCTGGTCATTTGTGTGTCTTCTTTGCAGAAATGTCTATTCGAGTCCTTACCCATCTGTTGATCGGGTATTTGGTGTTGTGCTGTTGACTTGCAGGAGTTCCTTATATCCACGTTTGTATTTCCCTGCAGCCTCCCTGAAGCGTCCTCTTTCCTCTGAGGGAGTGAGAGAGGGAGGTGACGGCTAAGTCACCGGGCCGGCAGGAGGACTGGGGCAGGGTCTTTCTCGCCGAGGCCCAGGCCAGTGTGGGCAAACCCGTCCCTCCCGTGGGCAGGCTAGAAACCCAGCGGCCAGGCCCAGGTGGGGCGGGTGGGCGCGGTGTCCGGCCCTGGGGCTCCCGTGACGCTGCCGTGCCGTGACGGCGCCCTGCTGGGCTGAGCTGCGGGAAGCTGCGCAGAGAGCGGCGGCGGCTGTGTGGGGGGAGGGATGGCAGAGAAACAGCGACGACACTTTGATTCCTTGAAAATAAATGCCTGCGCAGAAGGGACGCGTGAAGCTCTCCGAGCGGCGGCAGGTGGTGCCGCAGGATGGGGGACATGGGGCGGGATCTGGAATACGTGGCCGTCGATGAAGGCGTTCTTGGGGATGCCGGGGTAGAACGGATGATCGGAAGAGAAGTGAGGTTGCCCTGGCACGGCTTGTTCGTGGTGAACATGTGCTGGTTCCCGTTAATCACCTGAGAACATGCTGCAGCCACGAATCTCGCAGATAGCTCCAGAACTTGCCGAGATCGGCGTCACATCTGCTGGCCCATAGCGGTGACACACACTTGTGTCATTTTTTGACAGGTGGAACTACCACTTAGCAGGGTGGCCTTGGGGAAGCTATTTAACTGTGTGCCAAAGTTTCTGTGCAGGGCGGGACGGTAACAACGCCCACCTCACAGCGTCTGTGGGAGGACCGAAGGGGAGGGTGCGCAGGCCGCTCAGCAGCGCGTCCGGCCCGTGGCGGTTACCGATCGTATTATCGTCGTTACTGTTGTGGGCTCCGATAGCGGCGTCGTGATCTCTCTTGCAAGACTGTTCGATTCCCTTCGATGTCCCCTGAGCTGGATCTCTGGGCTGTCCCAGGCGCTCAGAAGTGCAGGACAACTTCTTGCTCCGCAGGACCCCGGGGCCGGAGCAGGTGACAACTCGGCACGTAAAGACCCTGAGCGGTGGACGGTGGCGAATGTTCTGGGCGGAGGGACAAGCAGAGGTCAGGCTGAGGGCAGAACCCCTGGCCGGTTCTGGGTGGGCTGACGCAGAGCGCCCTGCCTGCCTGTGTTCTTGCAGCGGCAACGCTTCTGTCTCTGCTGATTGAGCCGCTGCACAGCCAGGCTGAGCTCACCGGTTTGGCTCGGTTATTTTTGGAATGGTCCTGTAATAGTTTTGTTTCTGTGAGTGCAGGAAAAGCTCAAAAAACGTCTTTCCTAACCTGCAGCATGCCTCCTGATGCACCAGAGACACTAATTGGATGCCAAGAGCTTGCTTTCCTGCTGAAGGAAACGTCAGGCGCTAATGATACTCCATTATTGGGCCCACATCACTTCCTGCCTGGACAGCTCTAACAGCGTCGTCACTGGTCTTCTGCTCCCAGCACTCCCCTGTGGCCTGTCCTCAACGCTGAGGCATCGCGAGTGCCGCTTCTCCACTCACACGACTTCCGTGGTCCCTGTCGTGTGGGTCTGGTTAGGGACCAGGGCTGGGGAGGAGTGGCCTCACATCACTCCCTGTGACCCTGGGGGTGTCTGCCTCCGGCTCCCACAGCTCTGGAGTCTGTGGGTTTGGAGGTCCTGGTGCTTGGGTGGAGGGAATGATTCCACCAAGGCTGTAAGAAGAGTCCTGTTGAATTTCAAATTATAACTGCTGCCCGGTCACTCTGGCTCTTGGTGCTCACAGGAAAAGAAAGGAGTCACTGTCCCAGCAGTGGTACCTGACTTTGATTGGGCAAGAATGGGCTGCTGTCATCCAAAGGGGGACAGAGAAAACGCGTTTGGCACTGGGCTACGAGGGCATCTCTTAGAGCTTCCTGTCCGGCGTTGATGGTAAACGGTGCAGTGTTGCAGCCACAGCGTGAAAAGTACACAGTGACCAGGGCTCAGACTACAGGGTGACCCCCCAGGCAAACCACCTGGATCAGAAGTGCTCATGTGGGGAGAGAGACTCTCACACCGACAGTAGAGGAAAGAAATAATCAGAACCAGTTGCAAAGCTACGGTTTCCTCCAGGAAAAGAGACGCACCGGAATCCGGGCGGAGCTGCTCCCAGAACTGCCGCAAAGCAAGCAGATCTGAGTGGCGCCAGGGTGCACCGTGGCGGACTCTTCGCCGCCGAAATTTCTCCCACCTTCAGGACCGAAGCACTTGGGCTCTGGTTGCAAGGAACGTGGAATGTCGGCAGTTTTTGGCTGAGTCCCTCTTTCCTGCGACCGTCCTTGGCTAAAGAGAGCACTTCACGCAAAGTCACGGCCCTTGCAGGTGCAGGGACACACTGGTTGAAATGGGGATAAAAGGCTTGGTCCCCTCGTCCCAGTTTCGGGAAACCCTCGTGGCCCATCCGAGCTGCGGAGTTTCCTGTTAGCCCGGCTGGGTCATGTTTCGAGGCCTCACGATCCGACTTCTCCTGCCCACTCCCGCTGTCTTCGTCACACACGCGTGGGTGTCAGGCACACACCCCGACGGGTCCTGCAGACAAGCGTCTGTCTCCACGCACCCCTCTCGGCGAACTTGACCTGCCCCTCGGTCAGCCCTGCTGCTTGGAGCCCTGTGGTGGCGCGTGGGGCTCCATCTTGGGCTCCACACTCGAAATCTGTTGGAGCAGAAATCCAGAAAGATCTGGGGTCCCAGGTGACGTTGGAGCCACCACACCAGCCACACGTCTTACACCTAAGCTTCCGCCCTTTTGAAGCCACTGTGGTCTCCGGTGCTTGTTCTCCAAACCAGACAGTAACTCTGATTCAGACGCCAAGTGGGGGGGGCAGTTGAACACCTGGGTCCAGGAGGTGGGGCGGGTCTGGGATCGTCAGGAGAGGGACGGTGTGGAAAGCTACTGAGAGAACAGGCTGAAGACTGAGCCCCGGGAGGCTGACATGTGGAGGGTGGACGAGCAGCCACCGAGGACGAAACCGGGGAAGTGTCCCCAGTTCCAGAGGCCGAGGGAAGGGAATGACTCAGCAGAGGTGGGTGGTTGTTGGGTCCCCGTCACTAACAGGACGAAGCCCCAAGACTTGCCAGGCAGCACCGAGGCCCTCACGGCCACCGCCTGCCCCAGACCGAGCTCCCGCAATCGCAAGTCTCTTTCGCCTCTTTGGCCCCCGCCAGGCTGTTCGTGGTCCCCGTGTCTTTGCTCATGTGGACTCCTCTGCCAGGAACGCCCTTTGCCCCTTCAGCAGTCTAACCGCTGCTCACCGTTCACGCTCAGCTCAGTTCTACTTCCTCCAGGAAGCCTCCTGTGACTCCTCCCACTCACTGCCTCCCAGACAGCATCAGCCGCTCCCCTTGGGACAGTCACTGAATCTCCACCGCGGGGTGGACGGAACTGCTTTGCCGTTGTGATCGGAGCTTTCCCTCCCTCTGCCACGGCCGCTTGTCAACCTCTTACTGGCACGGAATGGGGAGTGTTGGTCTTTACTCGCAGGAGGTATGTGAAGCCCAGCAGGTGCTCCGCAGGTATTTGTGGAATAAAGTAAGAGCTCACCGGGACTTAGCTTATTTCAGTCTCTCTGCGTAGGAGTCCCATCACAGGTCTCATAGGCTGTCACGTGCGTTTACTCATTTTGCTTAAAATGCTAAACACTGAAAGCTCTCTGTATCTATAAGCCACCAGGTGCACTTCGGGGACGTCAATGAGGTCGGGGGAAGGAACGACCACTGGTCCCCGCGGGCTGGTCGTGGAGCTGCCTTCTGAACCGATGGCCCTGGCTGCCAGGACACCTGCTGCCTCTCTGCTCCTCTCTGTCACAAGAACGTTTACGTTCGCTTTTTCTCACTCTCCCCACCCACACCTTTAAAAGCTCTTCTTTGGAACAGCAGACTTTACCTCCCACTCCAGACAGGTTTCTGCGCTAATCTTAATTTGGAAATAATCACTACAAATTGGATTTCTATTCAGCACCTCCTACACCTCTCTGTTAACTCCAGTACATTAACAAATACCAAAATATTCATGTAAAAATATTTCTCCGTTTAAAGAACATTGTTCCTTGTTCCAGGTTCCTCTGTTTAATGCCGTCTGATAAGCGTTGACTATAGATTTAATTATAATTTTACCATAAGCTGACATCTCTCTGTCAGACACGAATGAAAGGGTCCCGGAGCTGGGACCCAGCAGGAGACAGCTGTAGAAAGACAGTGGAATATGGCGGAATGCAGCGTGTCCTCTCCATAGAATTAATACACAGAGAAGACTTACCTGCACGGAATAAGTTGGTAGCATTCCAATACATGAAGCATTACAATCTACCACCATAAATTTGCGAGGCATCATCAGAGACGGAAGTTTCTAGAAGTCAAAGCAGGGTTTTCTCCACTGCTATGGTGCAGCCTGTCTGCCACTCTGAAACCTCCATTTGGAGGGAACAGATGGGGATAGGCGAGTGGGAAGCCCAGGAGAAAGGTGTGGAATGTCCTTTCTAGATCAGTGGTTCTCAACAGGAGAGATTTCGTGCCCCCAGGGACGTTGGGCAGTGTCCGGAGACAGTCTTGGTTGACGCACTAGAGGCCTGGGGGGTGCTGCTGGCATCTGGCAGATCAAGGCCAGGGATGCTGCTGAACAGATGCAAGGCATAGGAAAGACAGAGGATTCTCCACCCCCAAATGTCATAGGTCCAAGGTGCGAATCCTCTATATGTAGAATCCCTTATCTGCCTTCTGCAGATAAGCGTGTTTACTAAAAACAAAGGACCATTTTGTTCTTCTATGACCATTTTCTCTGTGTTTAACTGGGTATTTGAACTGGATATGTCAGCTGAATTGAAACCCAGCTATCGGAATTTTTCCTTTGATTTTTGATAGTTTAATTATTACGTATCTTGATGAAATCCTTTCTGGGTTGAATTTGATTGGAGATTTCTGTGCTTCCTGTACCTGAATGTTGGCATCTTCCCTTGCATTTGGAAAGTTTTCAGCCATTATTTCCTTAAATATGCTTTCTGTCCCCGTTTCCCTCTCTTCCTTCAATAGCTCTGATTGTGGGAATGCTAGGTCTCTTGGTGGCATCCCATAATTCCCGTAGCCGCCCTTCATTCTTTCCCATCCTTTTTCTTTTTGCTCTCTGACTGAATAATTTCAAGGGTTTTGTCTTTGAGCTCACTGGTTCTTTCTTCTGTTTGATCAAGCCTGCTGTCGAAGCTTTCTATTGAGTTTCTCAGCTGTCATTGTGCTCTTCATCTCCAGGATTTCCATTTTTTCATTGTTTCTATTTCTTTGTCAAGCTTTTTCACTTGTGTATTGTTTTGCAAATTTCATTTAATTTTCTATGCATATATTCTTGTAGTTCACTGAACTTCTTTAAGAGGATTATTCTAAATTTTTTTGTCAGTCATTTCATAGATCTCCATTTCTTTTGGGTTCATTGTTGGAACTTTATTGATTTCTCTTGGAGGAGTCATTATTCCCCGATTTTTTGTAATTCCTGTGTACCTTGTGGTTTGAATGATAGTGTCCCCTCCACAATTCATGTTGAAACCGAGTCTCCGAAGAGGTGTGGCCTTTGCGAATGATTAAATTGTGAGGGCTCTGTCCCCATGGATGGGATCAGCATGCTTATAAAAGGACTCGGTAGAAGGGAGGACCCTCTTGCCCTTCTGCCTTCCACCATATAAGGATGCAGCAATAAGGCGCCATCTTGGAAGCAGAGAACAGCTCTCACCAGGCACCAATGTCAGCATCTTGATCTTGACTTTCCCACCTCCACGATTGTAAGAAATGCATTTATGTTCTTTATAAATTGTCAAGTATGTGGTGTTTTATGATAGTAGCACAAATGAACTAAGGCATGTCTTAGTTGGTGTATGTGCCTTTGAGGAGACAGTCACCTTTTCTGGCCTTTACAGGTGTCCTTTGTCAGGGAAAGACTTTCACTGTTAAGTCTAACCTTTGATTCTGGCTGGGCCAGCTGGTGATGACCCTGGGCCGATAGAGCTTGCTGTTGGTTTCTCCAGCTGGCTGGGCTGCTGCCTCAGCTCTGAGGTTGGGGTGAGGTGCTGCTGGCTGCGCTGCACTGTTTGGTGAGGCCCCTGGCTGGGCACCGCAGTCTCCTCTGATCAGCCAGGAAGACACAGGGTGTATCCCTGGCTCAGCAGCACTGCTGTGTGAGTTGTGCAGCTGGACAGGGCTACAGGCAGGGCCCCGAGTTATGTGCAGTCACTGCTCGGAACCGGCTTTTATGCATGGTAGAAATGCATGGTTGGCGTTTGCCTTCCCAGTCCCAGTGCAATAAAACTACAAGTCAAAGTCGAAAACATAAACAAAAATCCTAACTCTGCTTGTATTTTAATTTTAATGACTTTCTTAAACAACTCTATGTTAAAGAAGAAGCCGAAACTGAAATTTTAGTTCTGCTGCCCAGTAGGGTAGCAATTGGCCACATGTCGAACACGTGAGGTGCGGCTAGTGCAAATGGAAATCGCTGCATGAACATTGATTTCCAAGACTTAGCATGAACAAAGAGCGTAAAATAGTTCATTAATATATTTTTTATTGACTATACATTGAAATGATATTTCAAATATACTGGGCTAAATAAAATATATTATCAAAATTAATTTCACCTGTTTTTTTTTTTTTAGTGTGGATACAACATGTGGTTATATTATATTTCTTTTTTTTTTTTTTTGAGACAGAGTCTCGCTTTGTTGCCCAGGCTAGAGTGAGTGCTGTGGCGTCAGCCTAGCTCACAGCAACCTCAGACTCCTGGGCTCAAGCAATCCTCCTGCCTCAGCCTCCCAAGTAGCTGGGACTACAGGCATGAGCCACCATGCCCGGCTAATTTATTTTCTATATATATATATTTAGTTGTCCAGATAATTTCTTTCTATTTTAGTAGAGATGGGATCTCACTCTTGCTCAGGCTGATCTCAAACTCCTGACCTTGAGGCATCCACCTGCCTCGGCATCCCAGAGTGCTAGGATTACAGGCGTGAGCCACCGCATCCGGCCTACGTTATATTTCTATTGAGTGGCACTGCTCTAGAATATCTGTAAAAATAAGATATAATGATACAGTAAACACTATACAATATGGCTAAGCAGTGTTCACAATAAAAATCATTAGCTTAAATATTTATACTAGTAAGAAAAAATGAAAATAAGTAAAATTAAGCAATTACTTCAAGAATACAGATTAAACATAGGAAGCAAACCTAGGGAAAGCAGGGGGAAGACAGCAATGAAGAGAAAAGCAGACAGCAGCTAAGTGGGAGACAGAAAAACAAAATTTGATACAAAGATTCAGCACGTAAATTGAAAGTTTTCTGAAAGAATTATCGAAACATGAGAAACCATCATCTAGCCAATGGAGAAAACTTAAACAGAATGTGAATTCAGAAAAAGGGAAGAACTTAAGATTTAAAGAATAACTTAGAGTATTTTGTACAACCTCTCTGGTTAAATATTAGAAGATCTAAACAACATGTATAATTTTCTAAAAAAAATTATCAAAATTTACTAAGGAAGAGTCAGACCATAGAGGAAACTGAGAAAGGTCTCAGATCTACCGTCTTGCCTCCCCTCACCCCCAAAGCGTGAGGCCAGACGGTTTTGTGGGTGGATTCCATTCCTATGTCAAATACGGGGAGAAACGATGACCTCTCCAAGATGCTAAGGTACAGAAATCAGTCGATGAAGTGATAATAGCGCTACCCTCTCCCAAAGCGCCAGCTCTTACGGTTTCACAGATAACTTCCCCGAAATGTTTGAGAAACAGATCACTACAGTGCTACTTGAACTGTTTCTGGATGCAGAAGGATCTCACACTGCCGTGTACCAAAATGTGACGCAATGGGAAATAGTAAACAGAAAGGGAAAAAGGGAAAAATCTATAGATCGGTCTCCACATGGTAAACGACGAACCACCCTAAACAAGGTATCCGCAGAGACAGAGCAGAGAGCATCGCAGGAAAGACACACCAAGAGAAATAAAGCCCGGGAATGTACAGGTGGCTTAATGTTAAAAAATCTTATGCCAAAGAATGCATTTGCCATTATTTAATCTTCATTTCTGTTTTTTTAAAAGTTAATAAAATAACAATCCTCCACCCCAAAGCTATGACAATTCACCATGAAAGGCCAGAAGCATTTCCACGGCAGTCAGAGATGAGAGCTCCTCTTACCACACATGAGAAAGGAACCGTTCGGGAAGGAAGAAGTATCTGGTCATAAAATTTATACTAAAAGTCAAACCTTCACGATTACAAACAGTAAACAATGAGAAAATTTAATGGAAGGGAAGAGGCTCCGTACAATATAAACACACTACTCAGGGACAAACCAAATCATAAATGTTGGGTCCTATGCTAACAACCTTAAATTCCTATTAAAAGCCAGAAAAAATAGTTTAGTAAGTGAAAAGTCTGCCTTCGTTTTCTTTGGAAGACTATTCAATAAAATACTTTTAATTCCTAAACATAATCTTTAGATTCAGTGTGTTTCTAATCCAGTTACCAACAAAATTTTGTTTGGAATTTGATAGGTTAAAACTGAATTTTATCTGGTGGAATAAACACATGATCAGAATTAGGAAAACATCTGAAAAATAAGAATAATGACTATAACTGTGATATATCAGGCATCAAAACATTGTTTAAAACCCACACAGTAAAAAAACCAAACCAAAAGTACATTGTTTAAGGCTACAGACATTTAATATAATTTTGGAGCAGAAATAGACTAAGAGATTAATGTAAGAAAACAGAGTCCAAAAATGAATCCCAGCACATATGGGAATTGAGTATTTGATTAAAACGGCATCGTTAAATTTATCAGCAAGGATGGGTTATTCCATAAATGGTGTTGGGAAAACTGGTTAGTTATTTGAAGGGAAAAAATTCGGATTTCTTACCTCATTCTTCATGTGCAAATAAATTCCATATGGATCCGAGCGTTAAATATAAAGATGAAACCATTAAAGCTATATTAAAAGAATGATTACAGAGCAGTTTGCATAACTCTATGCAAACAAATTCTGACTTGGATAAGAACAGAGGTGGATTTTGGTCCTGAGAGTGTGATGAAAACGCTGGGAGGCATGGAGGGACCGTGGGCCGGGAGCAGCCCTGCGGGGGCGTCCCGAAGGCTGGGCGAGGTCGGGCAGGTGAGCTGGGCATGTTCCAGGACGAGCCCACCCTGGGCTGCCCCTCCCTCCCGCGCTTCCGGCTCTGCCCTGAGGTAGAAATGCCGTCCGCCGTATCAGTCCTTGAAAGACAAGCAAATCAGCTGTTAAAAATAACGAGAAATCAAGAGGTCAGAAAGGCGACTAACTACCAAGAAGCGTTCAGGGTTCTGGATGAAACCAGGCACACTCAGGACACCTGCCGCCACAGAGCTCCCGCCCCAGGAACAAAGCATTCTGGCTGCTTTGGGATAACCCGGTGTGGGGCGTGTGACCCGGGCCGAGGGGCCGCAGCACTCTGGTGGCTTCAGGAGGCAGAATCACAGAGCTGCGTTTCCCGTGGCCAGTGGGGACGAGAGTGCGGAGACGGTGGCTCTCCTCACGCCAGCTTCCAGGCTGCCCGTGGCCCCAGGAGAGCTGCCGGGTTGCGGCTGCTGCTGTCCTTCTGTGACGCCGTCCCAGCTCGCGCCCCACAGCCGACCGAGCGGCCGCGTGCCCGGATCCCGGCAATAAGCGGAGGCAGCCTACAGAGCCGGGCTTGTCTGCTCAGTGGGTCTCCCCCCGAGCACGCCCTGCACTCACCTGGACGCCTGGGCGGGACCCAGAACCTGCACCCAACACGTGCCCAGGCTCCACTCTGAGAACCACGGCGGAGTCACACGCCGGGGGGGGGGCACTGGCAGGCCGGGCTGGGCGCTGGGGACCCCCTTAAATCTGAGCTAATTTCCAGCCATCCCCACGGCTTCCAGCGGGCAGCAGCCTGGCCGGGCACTGCCCTTCCTCACTGCTTCTGCCTGAACTTGCTCAGTGGGGACGTGTCGGAAGGCAAGTAGGGCTGTCTGTGTGTGTGTGTGCACGCGTGTGTGTGCGTGTATTTGTGTGTGTGCACGCATGTGTGTACGTGTGTGTGTGTGCATGTCTGAGCACTTGAGATTTCAAAGCTTACGGGATGCAGAGGCAAGTTCTGAACGTAATTGCCGGTCCTCACACCCTCTGTACAGCCCAGAAAATCCTAATCGAAAGCTCCAAAACCTCCCTTGAGCCCTGACGGGACAGTGTAGCTGGAAGAACAAACAGCCCCGAGTAAGAAACAGTTCTGGGCGTGGGGAGGACTTATCTGCCTGCTATAAAAGCCTGTTTTAAATCAACAGTAAGAAAAACAGCTAGTGTGGAGATGCACAGAGAAAGCTGTATGGAAATGATACAAAAGAGGACCAGAATTAGCTCGAATCACGGGAAGGACTATAGTGTATGATGAGCCACATGTCAGCAAGAAATGTGGATGGGAGATTTAATAAATCATGTTGGAATACTGAGGGCTGGATTTGAAAAAGGAATTAGATTCGCACCTTACCCTGTTCGCCAAAATTAAAGTTAAATATTTAAAGATAACAAACCGTAGGGAAAAGTAGCGTGGGACAGAATTTGCCACTTGCCGTACGTCTTTGCAAGTGTGGGGAAGGGAAGGAATGTCCCTTGCGGAGTGACTGCTGCCTGCCACAGACGCAAACCTTGATCGCTTAGTCCTTGCGACGACCGGCCGTCACTCTCAGCTTTCAGATAACGTGGAAACTGCGGCTTGAGAAACCCAGCCATTTTCTCAAAGGCAGACGGTGCGATCCGACGAGCCTTGGTGAGTCTCCTCCACGTCCTGGCTGCCCAACGCCGGCCCCGGGGCATTCCACCCAGTTCGGGACACGAAGCCCCAGTCCCGTCCCAGATGGGCCCGGACGGCGGGAGGACGAGCGGGTCAGCGCCAAGGTCCGGGGAGCGGCGAGTCCGGCAGGAGCAGGAGGGCGGCAGGTGTGTTGCGGGGCGCGGGGGCACCCCAGTGCTGCCCGGATCTGGGGAGGAGGATGAGCCGAGGGTCCCAGGGGAGGCTGGATGCTTGGCAGAGCTGTCGGGGCAGGCGTGAGCCGCAGCCCGTCACCCTGCCGACCTCCCTAAGTGTCGAGTCCCATCTGTCCGGACTCCCCTTTACGGGGGGGCTACAGAAGGCCTGTGGGCCGCAAACAGCAGCTGCACTGGGACAAGGGACCTGGGGTAAGTGTGCTTCCGCCACTTTCCAGGTGTGTGGCCCCACAGCGCTCCGAGCCTCGGTTTCCCCCTCTGTGCAACAGGACGCCAATGCCTCGGTTTCCCCCTCTGGGCCAATGCCTACCTCACAGAATTCACGTGGGGATCAATGAGACAGCGCAGGTAAAACGTGGACCCTGATGGACGGTGCAGAGACTCGGCCAGCACCTGCTGAGCAGGGCAGCACAGCACACACGCCTGTGCAGTGTTCACGGACTCACTAGCTCTGAAGAAAGTTCCAGGCCCTGGAAAGGGGGTTTATCAGCTAGTTCTGCTTGGCAGACAAGAGGTTTGCATTTCTCATCAGTCACAGTTGAAACATTTCGCTTTGGGAAACTGGGTCAGGCCGCATCACTGTGCATTAATTGTGAGCTGTGATTCCAGCCACCCGCGGGAGGCGAGAACACAGTCCAGGGCCTGCATTTTCCCGCAGCGACGGACGTGCCTCTGAAGACAGTATCCGTAACCACCACCCTCCAACTGCACGAACCTTCTCAGCTTGAGACGAACTGCCCACACCCACGATCCCAAACGGCCCACCCTCAAGGAAGATCATGTGAGCCCATTTTGTAGATGGGAAAATTAAGCCTCCAAGAGGTGAAAGGACTTGCTTAGGTCATGCCCAGCAGCTGGAGACAGAGCTGGAGCTGGAATCCGTGGGCTGTGCTCCAGCCATCTCTGCCCCCCGCCTGGCAGGGAGGTGCCGTGGAGGCGGACACAGGTGTCTGGGCCCAGCGTCTTGTCCGTCTCCCAGCAGTTCAGGTGGAACTGCGGGGGGCCGGGGGGGCCGTGCAGACGGCTGCGTTTGCTCCCCGCTCACTGGGTGTCTGTGGGTCAGCCTGGCCTGGAAGTCGCTCAGCTCCTAAAGGAAGAAACTGACAGGTGAGCAGACAGCTGTGACACAGCGCGACCTGCGCTGGACGGCGGGGCGGGGTGGGGGGGCCGCGGAAGGCGCAGTCAGCAGCCCCGCGCTGGGGAGAGCCGGGCCGGGAGCGCTGAGCCGGACGGGGGCGGGAATGGCTCGGGGAGAGGCGCAGGGGAGGCTGGGCTTCTCACCAGCCAGCGCCCAGAGGTGGCCCCGCATCTCCCGTGTCAGACGGACAGACGGACACAGGCGCACGGGCAGTTTTGACAGAAGAGGAACTTCGCAGGACTGGGAACTGCTGTTCCGCACCCGGCGACAGGCTTGCTTCACCCCGGACTTGCCTGCGTTTAGCACCAAGGGCCCCCTTCCTGAAGACCCCCGGTCCTGAGCGAGTCGGGGTGGGCGGTCACCCACTCGGACCGCAGGCTGGGGGGGCGGCAGGCGTCATTCTACTCTGCAAACCCTTAGAGATCTTCCGACTGGCACAAGGGCATTCGTGGGTTAGCTGCAAACGTTTAAGATACGTGCCAGTTTTGAAACCCTGCGTGGGGAAGATACAAAGTTCTTTATAGTTTGAATGTAGCAAACGCTTCGGTGTTTGAGAGGCTCCGGCCGTGGGTGGAGCGTGGGAGACACAGAGGTGAGAGACAGCAGGGCGTATTTTGGGGCCAGCAGAGAGAAAGTCCGGGCGCGGGGCCGTGTCTTTGTGCGGGAAGGTCGGTGGGAGGGACATGGGGGTCAGGCAGCGGTCACAGGCTCCGCGGGCCAGGCCGAGGGCCCCATCTCACGGGGGATTCTACCCCGTAGCCTCGGGGAGCCCAGAGAGACGTCAGGCACAGAGATGTCACGGTCGGACCAGAAAGTGCACGTGGACGCCGTTTTGGAGAGTCGATCAGGTGGGGGCCGTGGAGGCCAAGACCTTGCTGCGGGCTGCGTGACCACGCGGGCACAGCCTGCGGAGGAGGGGCGAGGGCAGGACTCGGTGACTGGCCGGTCGGCTGAGGGTCACGTGTGGCCACAGGGACTCACTGGGCTCTGGGGACGAGGCACCGTCCACCACCAGGCAGGGGTGTGAGGAGGAAAGCAGCTTCAGGAAGGTGACGCGTGTGACTTTGGACGTGCTACGGGGCTCTGGGAACACCAGGGACTGAGGGGTCTGACACTGGGGAGAGAAACGTGGCGGGAGAGAAATGCCTGGGTGTGGCTCGCCTTCCGAGTCCAAGGTGGAGGACGCCAGTGCCAACGTGAGGGGCTCCCGCCCAGGGGCGAGGGGAGGCTGGTCCTTCCCTCCCAGAGGAGGGGCTGGTGGCCGGACGGGCCGGACCAGGGTGGCGTCCTTGGTGCACGCAGTGTCCGCCCTTGGGAACCATCTGGAAAGTCTGTCCTTTCTTGTGTGACCCGGTTCTCGATGAAATGACACAATAATGCCCACGGCCTTCTCAGGATGGTGAAGTCAGGAGCTAATGTTTGTGCCGGGCTCGTTATGCAAATAGCCCGCCCTGCGGCCCCACCCTCTCTCCTCCCCCAGGGTCTGGAGTTGTCTGCGGCTGCGGGCTCAGCCCTGGTCGTCCTGCGGGCGTCTGAAAGCTTGAAGCAAGGGCCTCAGGGATCGGAATGGTCTCAGAACCATCCTGGGTGCGGGGGTGCCGGTTAAGGTCGTGGTGAGAGAAGCGGTAAGAGGAGCAGGCGCCGTGTGACCTGGGACCCGCCTCCCTCTGAATCTCTGCGAGATGCAGGTGCGGCACCGGCAGAGCCCTCAAGACCCAGCGCAGGCACGCTGAGTTCATGATTCTAGCCAACAACAAAAACACACCACGGCTTGCTGGTGCATGAATCAGAAATATTAAAATATAGTTCAAAGCAAGGAGTTAAATTTTCATCATCTTATTTATTCACTCAGTAAGTACGTGTCAAATCCCCACGAAGGCTCAGGCGCGGTGCTAGCTGCAGGGTCAGGGCAGGTGGGAGCGCGCAGCCCGGCCAGGCCCTCCTGGGAGCCTCCTGCGAGGTGGGCGGAGGAGAGGGCTACAGGTGCGAGACGGGGGGGGGGGGCGGGAGGCCGGCAGGGGCTGCCCAGGGGTCCCGGCCGCGACGCGTGTGCCAACTGTCCTGCGGGCCGTGCCCAGCCCATCTCTGCTTCCCCAAGAAGACCCACCAGGCGCCTGAGCCTGCGGCGCCCTCCGTGAGGCGCACCCGGTCCTGGGTGCAACGGGCCTCACACTCCTGCCTTCCCCGCCGGGAGCCCTCCCGTGTCAGTGCGTTGACTCCTCAGCTTGTGACTGAACTATTTCTAACTGACTGTCGCCATGGCAGCGCGAGAACCGCCGGAACGATGTGGCCTTTCTGACAGCACCCAGGGTGCCGGCCGCCCTCTGCTCTCGGTCACCTGAGCACCGGAGCCCGATAATCTACACAAATCCGCCCTCTGAGAGCCGGGGCTTCTCCGTGTGCCTCCTCAGCGGCAAAGGGGAGTTTTAATTAAAAAAAAGAAAAGAAAACTCCCTCTTGAGACTGTCGCAAGGGCTAAACCGGGTTAATAAGGAGCACGAAAGCGCCGCCGCCCTGTGGTCAGTTTCCATCGTCCAGGTCTAGGTCACCCGGCCACACCCTCCCCTGCCCTGCTGACCCCTCTCACATCTGGGGACGTCCGCAGTCTGAGAACCGGGTCAGCGCCACTGACTTTCATTGCTGATGTCCTTGGTGACATCACGCGCATTTGCCCCGTCTCTAGGTTTCAGGGTGCCCCTGCCTCCCCCAGGCCACGTGGGCACTGGTGGCTGCGCAGAGTGCTCTGACCTCGACCGCGTCACGGTTGCGTCCTGCATGGCCTCCACAGCCTCAAGCGCAGGGACTGTGCGTCTTCGTGTTGTCTGACCTCTGCACCCGGCGCGGGCACCAGACCCCGCTGATGTTCGGTGAACCCGGGCCAGGGAGGCGATTTCTGACGGTGGGAAGAGCGGCAAGGACTGGAGTCGGGCCGGCAGGATGGTGGGGGAGGGAAGGCCCCTCGAGGCCTCCACCGGGTGCTGCCAGCGTCCCCACCTCTGGGAAGAGGACGCCGAGGCTCGGGGCAGCCAGCCGCCGGGGCCCCCGTGAGAGAGCGGCTGGGACGAGATGCCCCTGCCAGGAGGGCGGCTCTGCGGCTCTGGCTCTTTCCCTCTGGGAGGAGGAGGCGTGGGGGGTTCCAGAGAAGGTCAAGGGGTCACAGCCCCCCGGGCAGGAGCCATCCCTGCTCCGTGTCACCAGTGGCCTGGGGACCCCGGCGTTGGGCACGAAATCGTGGGCGAATGTGCAGGGATCTGAGTCTTCCAAGGGGACGGATGCACGGCCTTGGCCAGACTCCCCAGGGAGTGCTCCAGCCTGAGAGGCGGCCTCGCTCTGGGGCAGAGCCTGCGGGCAGCGGCGGAGACCAGGTCAGAGCAGGAAACGGAGGAGCCACCGAACACTCGCTGGCCCCCGAGCCGTCCCGCAGCTGCCCTGCGAGCAGGACCGTCGCTCCCCGGTGCCAATTTCTGCTTCTCCCCCCTCCACTGAACTTCCTTTCCTAGCCCCAGCCTAGAACCCAGCCTGCCTCCCTTGGGTCCCGTCCCTGCCCTGCAGGGCAGGTCGGTGTGGATTGTCCCCTATCAGAAGACAACCAGAATGTTTTGGTTTTCAATGTCTCGTTTTCTGTGTGTGTGCAGAATTATCCTCTGAGATGCTTTAATAAAAAATAGAATTTGAGCAGCAGAAGAAGCTTATGGAATCCAGTAGTGTAAGTAGCTCACGCCCAAATTTATGGCTAGAAAATATAATGGCCCTGCGGTGACAGAAGGGACATGGAAGCCCTCCGTGCACGTGGCCTCACTCCGGTGGTTATAAATGGAGCCTTGGCTACAGAGGAGGGACGGTCGGGGAGGGGGAGAGGGGCTGCCGCCAGGGAGAGGTCACACCTGCCCCATAGGTAGTGATGTTCTTCACGAAGACAAGGGGAGGGAACGGTTCCCAGGAGCACAAGCCTGGGACAGAGACAGCAGAGTGGCCGTGGGCATGGGCGTCACCGAGAACCTGCTCACCGGAACCTGCCGAGGGCCAGCGCCAGGGCTTTGATCCATCCGGAGGGACTCAGCTTAGTGATTTCTCCCTGGGGAGGCCGTGGAGACCCATCGTGTGGTCTCCCCAGGCCAGTGGAGTTTGTGGTACAGGAGGCAGCAATCCCCGAGCCAAACGCTCTGGGCTTTTGCAGGTGCTGAGCGGTAGGTCCAGCTTTAGGGAACCCCAGAGACGTCCGTCCACGCTTCACCTGCCCCGCTCAAGGCTCACAAAAGGCCGGGCTCGAGCACGGCGTCTGTTTCCTGCCTTCATCCTGGTCTCTTTCCCAGGCTCGTTTGTAAAAACAACTTCTCTTTTTCTTCTAAAACAAGTGACTTACCCTTCACAGGAAATTTAGAAACATAGAAAAGCACAAAGAAAATGAAAACCAGCTATAATCCGATTATCCAGAGATAACCGCTCTCATATTTTGATAGCTGGTCTTTTCTCAGTGGATGTTAATGTGTGTTACACACGCCCGTGTGTGTACGTGAATTTATAGAAATGCGCATGTTTATTGACAACTGTTTTTAGAGATAGGCATCATACATGGTTGGGAGTGTGGACTCTGGAGCCGACTGCCTGTGTTCTAATCTCGATCTTAACCTACCTGTGCCTCAGTTTCCTTATCTGTAAAAGGTCAAATTGGTTGGTGAAAAACAGCATCTCGCTGTTGCCGGATTTGCAGTTCTTGGCTGGTCGTCCGTGCTTCCTGCACTCTGCTTTCCCAGCCGCTGCGTCCCCGCGTAACCCGTCTCTGCTGTGCCGTCAACTTCTACGTGCTGGGTTCTTTCCGGTCAAGTGCCGATTCTGGACCGCTCACCTCTCTCCCGCTTGAACGAGTAAGCAAGGCTCCGTGCCGCAGGCCGCGACCGCCTTTCTTGGTCAGCCAAACTTCCTGCGTTTGCTCGCGTCCATGATTTTCACGCCCTCCCTCCCCTTCCTCCACCCAGCCTGGTGGCTGCCCCACCAGAACCTCGGGGACGAGGACACCAATGGCCTCCCTGCTGCCAAGTCCGCAGGGCGCCGCTCAGTCTCCGTTCCCTCCTGGCCTGGTGCGTTTGGCCCTGACGCCCGCTCCCTCTTGTCTGCCCTGGCTCTGCCTGATTTCTCCTGGTCTCCTGTGCGCGTTTCTCTCCGTGAACGCGCCGTTCCCAGTCTTCTGCCCTCGTTCCTTCTGTTCCCTGAGACGCTGGCCGAACTCATCCACATCCCGATGTCTTCACTGCTTGTCACTGTGGACGATCCCCCGTCTCTGTCCTGACTGGGGCTGCTGTCCTGAGCTCAGACCCACCCGCTGAACCGGACACCTTGGCTAGGACGACCCCCAGAGCCACCAAACCCACGTGCCTCAACCTGAATCCGGTGCCTTCCGCCCAGGCCCTCCCTGTCTCTTGGCTTCTATCTTTGGAAAGGGTCAGGACTGCATCCCTAGTAAGATGTCGGTGACTCATTTCGAAAGGAATCAAAACAGCAGTGACGTCAGTGGGTGACTTTTTGGCGTGAGAAGACAGTGGGGCATGCAGGGGTGGCTGGGCCTCCCGGTCACAGAAATTGAGACGCAGCTCAGCCTCACACTCTGCAGTGCGTGGCAGACCGGATGCGTGACCGACAGCGAACGTCACCGTCACTACGCGAGTGAACTCGGGAGACCAGAGTGATCGCTTTTCAGAGTGTCTTAGCTGGAAGAGCTCTCCAAGGTCGCGTGGTCTGGCCGTGGTCCGGAGGAGGATCTGTGGTCCTCACTTCCCGTGGGGCAGAGGAGACCTCAGATCTCCCCACTTCCCAACAGTGTCATCGTCGTGGGGCCACCAGGCGTGGCCGTCAGAGACACCTCTGCCACTACCTGAGAGCGGGGGCCCAGGTGGGGCTTTGACCTGACATTGGCTCCTGTCACCCCACACCCTCCTCAGACATCCCTGGAAACAAGCGGCCCCTGTTGCTTGCAGGGAATTGTCCCAACTCTGGCTCCCAGGCCCTGCAGCCTGTGCCGACAGAGTTCTCGATATCCTAGTGAAGGGAACGTCCTCTTTTTAAAAAGTTATTTATCACAGAAAACTCAAAACATACCAGAAACAGAGAAGAGTACAGAGAACCCTTGTGTATCCATCACCGACTTCCGCTCAATCCTGTTGTCTCGGTCTCTGTCGCTGTAAAGGAATCCCTGAGTCTGGGTAATTTATAAAGAAAAGAGGGTTTTTTTTTCACTTTTATGTTTTTAAACTTTCTTTCTTTCTTTCTTTTTAATTTCAGAGTATTACGGGGATACAACGCTTTGGTTACATATATTGCCTTTGCCCCGTCCGAGTCAGAGCTTCAAGCGTGTCCATCCCCCAGACAGTGTGCACCGCACCCGTTAGGTGTGAATATACCCGTCCCCTCCTCCCCCGCCACCTGCCCAACACGCGATGAGTGTTGCTACTATGTGTGCACTTAAGTGTTGATCAGTTAGTACCAATTCAATGGTGAGTACATGTGGTGCTTGTTTTTCCATTCTTGGGACACTTCACTTGGAAGGATGGGCTCCAGCTCCATCCAGGATAATACAAGAGGTGCTAGATCACCATTGTTATTTATGGCTGAGTAGAACTCCATAGTATACATATACCACATTTTATTAATCCACTCATGTATTGATGGGCACTTGGGTTGTGTCCCGACCCGCGGAACCAGTTATTCGTGGGTACCTGGGAGGAGGGAGTGGGAAATGGGAAAGGCAAGACACAAGAAATGGAGACAAGACAGGAGTCTGATCAAGTCTCGTTTATTGGCAGTAGGGCAGAGACTTAAATAGGGCAGAAGGAGGAAGTAGTTAGGCGGTACTTTCCAAGGCGGGAGTTACCATGGAGATTTACACGTGCGGGCCGCCCAAAGGTTACGTCACACTGGGTAAATGGAAACTTACAAGCTCTTTTCGCGGACTTTTGTAAATGTGCAGGCTTGGTTGGCCATTTTAGGTAATCAGGCAGATCCACATGGCTCGCGGCCATCCTGAATAAGCAGTTGCCGGGCCTCATGGCTCCCGACAGGGTTGTTTCCACATCTTTGCAATTGTGAATTGTGCTACTATAAACATTCGGGTGCAGACGTATTTTTTATGGAATGTCCTTTTTTCCTTTGGATAGATGCCCAGTAATGGGATTGTTGGACCAAATCGTAGATCTACTTGTAGCTCTTTGCGGTATCTCCATATTGCTTTCCACAGAGGTTGCATTAGTTTGCAGTCCCACCAGCAACGTACGAGTGTTCCTATCTCTCCGCATTCACACCAACATTTGTTATTTTGGGACTTTTTGATAACAGCCATTCTCACTGGAGGTAAGTGAGAAGGCAGTAAGCGTTTCTGTTGGTGATACATTAGATTCCCTTTGATTTTCTTTGAGACTCTCCAGGGAAGATCGCGATTGCTTCTGATTACTTTTGGAGAGAGATTTTTTGCCTAAACAGTTCCGGCATGGACCACATGGGTTCCTGGCGTGTTTTCAGAGGAAAGACATACACAGAAATGCTAAACATGGCTTGTTTAGGGTGGTAGTTTTACGTGATACTTTTATTTCCTTCTTTCTATTTTTCTATTCTTTTCCTATTTTCTCCATTACAATTGTGTTACTTTTACAATAAAGAAGAACTTGCTGTCGGAGTTCTCTTGTCCCTGTGCAGCAGCAGGCAGCTGCCTGACTCATAGCTTATGGGCGGGGAGCGGGGGCTGGGCCTGCGTCCCAGGCAGCTGTGACCCTGCCCGGCTCTGTCCGTGCTTCCTGGGGCTCCCCTGGTGGGGGGCCCCGGTCTCTGCTCCGTCTCCGTCCCCACCTCCCAGTGGGGTTTGCTCAATAACTGTACCCATCTGCCTCATGCATGTGAAGTCTTTGTTTTGTTTTCCCTTTTAAACTTATAAGAATCCATTGTAATTCATCAGCTGAGACTTCTCTTCCTGGTCTTCGGAGCGGGAGCTCTGGCTGCCACCTCAGGGCACCCATTTTCTGGTTTGCCCAGGACTGAGAGGGTCCTCGGGACACGGTGCATTTTGCTGCTAAAACCGTGAACGTCCTTGGCAACTCAAGATGAGCTGGTCACTGCTGCCACTGCAGAGCCAACCAAGACTTTAACCCCGCCGCTTTGGACAACGCTGAGTTCAGCCGTGAGAAGGACGCTCTCCTCCCTCCGTTAAACGTGGGCTCTCTCCGCAGCAGGGGGAGGGCGTGCCCGTTCCGCTCGAAGATCACGACAGGAACCAGCCGAAGTGCAGGAACTATCCTGCACATTTGTTGTTCTGAAGGGAGTGACAGATGTCAGAGTGGGGACACGGGTCCTTGGAGCATGCTGATGCGGCCGGCTTCATCCTGCGCACGCTGCCCGCCAAGGAATGCCTCCCACAGAGGCGTCCCGGGGGGGCTGCAAAGGTCCAGATCCAGCCCCTGCTACGAGCCCACGCGGCGCTCGCCCCCAGGCTCTGCAAACACGGGCTGCGTCTCCCCAAACAGGGCCGGTCTTCTCCCCCGGTTCCTGGAAATTTGCATATCCTGAACCTCCTTTGGGAGACGAGAGGGTTTTTAGACAAGATATTTTAAAAACACAAGGCTCTCACAGGACCCAAAAGCACAAGCTCACAGCTTCTAACTAGGTTAGCTAAACAAGGACGCTCCTTGGAGGGAGCTGCCAGCGCGGACTCTATTTTAGGCATTTTGGAGGAACACTGGTGATCATGACTTACACTGGATGGAGTGGCTATTTGGGGACATTTATTTTTGCTGAAATATTTGCTGAGTATTTATATAAAGTCCCTTAAATCCGAAAAGACCATAAAAATGTCTGTAGAAGCCTGTGGAAGACGGAGGGAAGACGGCAAAATCGCAACACTGCGTGTCCGTGTCTCGGTGACACCTTCGGCACGGTCTCTGCAGCGCGAGTGGCCGAGGACGGGCGGAGAAGGCAGCGCAGACTCGCACAGGAGGGCGCTGTCAGCTGCAGCTCCGCGGCTCCCCCGGCTTCGCTTTCCCGAATCAGCAGGGTCGCGGCCCTTTCTGTTCTGGAAGAAACTAGGCTTGGGGAGTTTGGGATGTCTCCAGGTTTGGGGATTCGGTTTTTGGTCAGCTTGCCCAGATGGGTTCCAGCCACCCAGACCACTGTCCTCGTGCCACCGCCAGGTGTGGTCACCATCACCGGCTTCTCTGGAACAGTCGACCCCAGCTGTCACAGAAGCAACGTGGTGCCGCCAGGATCTTTGTTCCGGACCCCGTGTTAAAATCATCCGAGGATCTTTTAAAACCACCCACGCTTGGGCTCCACCCCACCCGACTCCACCATTGCTGAGGCTGGGACCCGGGTGTGGGGAGTTGCTTTTTCTTAAACACCCCAGGTGATTTTAGTGGACAACCTGCACCAGAATCACGGCTTTGAGACTCAGAGCCCTTCAGACTTTAGTGTGCATAGGAGTCACCTGGAGATTCGTTGCCCTGACTCGAAGGCCTGGCGAGGGGCCTGGGCTTTCGCATTCTGGACAAGCTCCCTAACGATGCTGCCGGTGGCACACCTGGAGTTGCAGGATGTCGAGTAGCACAGGCGGGACTAGTTGCTGGGAGCCCGAGGGTTTCTTTCATTGTCAGTAACTATAACTGCGACCCTAGGTGAGCCTTGGCTGTGGCTTCTCCACCTGTAAGAAACGTGAATGGGACCCTGTGCGTGGGAGTCTGTTCCCGAATTTGTGCCGCAGCATCTGGGGTTGACACCAGAGCCCTTGCGATGCGCGGAGTCCCCTGAGGGGAGAGTAGCGAGCTCTGGGGACCCGGGCCAGGTGCAGAAGGTCTTCCCAGAGGAAACTGCTGCCGAGTCCAGGCATGAGAAACATTGGCCCAAGCAGCCGTAGAAATCAGAGGCAAGAAAACCGTTAGGTAATTTTCTTTATGGGGAGAAATCCTGCCGACCTTCCTTTCCAGGGTTCTTGAAAACGGGCCGCACACTGGACCTGAAGACCCGGGATGGTCGACACCCTGCATCTCTCATCGGGGCCGTGACTTCGCAGTGTTGGCTCATCCACTCGGCACCCGCAGAGGGTCTTCGGGGCACCAAGCCTCGGGGGGTTTCTAGCCACGGGGAGTAGAAGGCAGAGAGAGCCCTTTGCTCCCAAGTAGTCAGCTGGGGAGACGTGCGGAGGAAAAGGAATTTCAGGTTCTGGCCGTTCTGCCCCGCCCTTTCTAAAACATGAAAGAGCAATTTGCCTGTTGGCAAATCTATGCTCTCTGCTCACGGTATTTATTAATGCTTGACACATACATCTGTGAGTCCTCACCGGGTACCATCTTGCATCAGTGGTGTCGCTCTGCACAGGCTGGAGCCCAAGGTTCTGTTTGAAGGGTCCCGGGAAGGTCTCGCTGCTTAGAGAGCCACGTTCCATGAGGGCACTCGTGCTGGTTGCTTCAGAGTGTAATGATTCTGGGTGATTTGTTTCCATTACTGGCCGAATGAACCGGAATGTTTCCATCCTTACAGCTCAGACATGAAGAGACAAAAGGAATCCAGCAGTTATTGTCGGAAAATATTTCCTGTGCTCCTGGGAATCTTGTCCAAACGGACTGGGGGTGTCGTGGGGAGACAGTCACCTGTGAATCGACTCAGGTGACTGAGCTCGCAAAGCCCGTGATCAGGTGCTCGTGGGCTGAGCCGCGCAGGCTCAGGGCCAGGGAGGCACAGCCTTCTCTGTGGAGGTCCACAGTCCTGCAGTCTCCACCCACCTGGAGAAAGACTGAGGTCTCACGTCAGCCTGGGGCTGACGATTCTTAGCAACATTAGATTTTTCACTGGAAATAGAAAGTTCGAATTCATCTCTAACAAGGAAAAGATGATTGTGCAGTATGATGGTTAGAAAGCAAAACACTGTTTGATCAAAACTGTAATCTTTTACTTTAGGGTGCTCAAAGGCAAGGTGTGTGGTCCCAGGCTCTAACTCCAGCTATGACTCTCACACCTGTTTCGAGAACACCTGGCTTCATGCCTAAGGCCATCACATCACTCATGACTCCCACAGAACACCCTTAGACCTGCCGTCCCCGACCCCGAGCCGAGCCGAACACCGGTCTGTGGCCTGTTGGGGTCCTGGCTGCGGCAGGAGGGTCACGGTCAGTTCAGCTGCATCTGCAAAGCTCCCTGTCGCTGGCATCCCTGCATGGGCTCCGCCTCCTGTCAGCCCAGCAGGTGCACTGGATTCTCGCGGAGCGCAGCCCTGCTGTGCGGCCAGGTGGGTCTGGTGCCCGGTGATCTGGGTGGAGCTGGCTCCCTGCATATTGTCGCTGGCAGAGAGGTTCGACGGCACAGCGAATGTGGGGCGGGGGGTCGTGCCGGCACCATCCCCCCCACCCCATTCGGGGAAGGATCGTCTTCCGTGGAGCCAGTCCCTGATGCCATAGGGGTTGGGGACGCGGCCTTAGGGGATCATCACCAGTAAACTCTAGGGGCGTCTTCCAGTCTATGGTGGCAGTATCAGAACACGCACCTCACCCATTTTCTCAATAAAGTCAGAAATGGAGGAGAGATTTTCACTATCGTCCTTTTGTTCAGGGCAGTTTCTGAAGTGCCAAGTAACCTGTGAGATAAGAAATGGAGTATGAAAATAAACATATGGAAAAGAGAGGAAGAATATTATTTGCACATTGCAAGATTGTGCGCCTGGCAAGGTAATGGCGTCAGCTGAAACCTTAGGGAATCCAGTGAACTGGCAAATCGCAAAACAAGGCTGTAGAAATTAAGAACTGTCTTATATTTCGGTTGTATCGAGTTAGAAAATAAAGTAGAAGGAAAGAATATTTTCACTAGAGAGAAAACTTAAAATATCAAAGAATAAGTTTAGCGAAATACAAAGTTCTGATATGAAAAAAGGCAACTTGTTCCTGAGCGAGACGGCTTTGTTAAGGGTGATTGGTTGATGTTACATCAAACAAAAAATTCAACATAATCTCAGTCAAATCCCGACTTTGTCTTTTTATAACTTTACGTGATGATTCTAAAGTTAATCCGAAAGAGCAAATCCGTGGTAAAATTCAGGAAATTTGGAGGGAGACTTTAAAGAGAAACTGCTACATATAAATCTGTATCATAAACTGGCGATAATCAGAATGAGGTGGCCTGAGAAGAGGGAAAAATAGATCAATGAAATAGAACGGGAAGTTCATAAATCAATTCGAGTTTTTATGGCAATTTATTATGTGGTAAAGATAACATTCTTCTAAAAAACCGTATTGGGGAAATTAGTTTGTCGTTTGAACCACAATTGATCTCAGTGCATATACAGTGAATTGCACAAATAAATACAGATGGAACAAAAAAATCTAACTGTAAATCATCAGATTATAAGAGCATCACAAGAAGGCTGGAATTTTTTCATAATTTTCAGGTCAGAAAATTTCTAAGCATGACAATTTTAAAGGGAAATGTTGCTAGATTCAGACAAATTAAAAACTCATTTATAGCAAAAGATGAGATAATAAAACTAAAATACAAATAAAAACTTGGAAAATAATTGAAATATGTTTGACAGATTAAAGATAAAATAATATGGAAAAGACTTAAAAATTAAGAGAAATCAAATAGAAACACGGGGAAGAATATGAACAATTTGATCACACACAGATGCACGTACGTACACATACAGGGCAACCTGCAGACATATAAGCGATTAATCAGCATCATCAGTTTTTGAAACAAATGTAAATAAAAATAAGACCTTTTTTGCCAATCAGATTGTTAGGGATTAAAAGATTGATAATGTTCAAGATTGGTGAGGTGTAAGAAAATGGTTAGCCTCGTCTTTCCTTGGTGGGGGTGTTTATAACCATGTTGGAGGGTGGCATGAAAATATTTATTAAAATGTTAAATATTATTCCTCTGCTTTCTCAGCCATTTCTTTTGTTTTCATAGATATTTACTCTAAGAGGATAAAAATACGCTAAGATATAATTCTTGTTTATAATGGTGAAAAATTGGAAGGAGCCGAAAGGAATATCTCTTGTGGATTGGTTATGTAAATTATAAGACATTCATCCAATGGACTATTATTTAGCCATCAAAAGTTACTATGTATACCATGTTCATTGGCAGGACAAGATTTTCAGTATATAGTATATGGTCGAAAGTATAGTATGATACCATTTCTACGTAATTTTTACATACATTTATAAGACAGAAATTTCTGGAAAGAGGTTTCCGGAATGATGGCAATAGTTAGCTATAAATTACAGAATATCAGGTAATTTTCATTTGTCTTTGTACTTGTTTGACTTGTTTTAAATTTTTCCCGTGGTAAAATCAAAAAGTTATTTTCAGTTTGGAAATGAAGGAGAGGGAGTGGATGTGGCAAGGTTGTGTCCCGGGGATGGTTCATATCCGTAAATGAACTCAGCTGCCTACAAGGACAAGTGAAGCTACCTTAGCCATGTATTTGACTCAAAAAGCTAAGAACAGAAAAAGGAAATTAAGGAAAACAGGACTATGAAATTATTAGAGAGAAAAGTACAACAAAGTGAATTAAAAATAGAACAATGTTGGATTAACAAATGTAAAAGATCTGTCTTTGAAAGGAAAACGACAAAATAGACGAGCCCCGTCCAAGTCTTACTAAGAGAAACGAGACCCCAAACAGCCAACATGAAGAATAACAAATGAGGAAACGATCACAGACAAGAAAACTTTCACATTTGCCTCTCAAATTGGCAAATATTTTAAAAAAGGCATTATTGTAGTGTTCACGAATGTGTATCGTGCTACACTGGTACCATATTTTAGACAGCAGTTTGACCATTCTCACCTGAACCCTAAACAATTTAGTTACCTGCTGACTCATTCCAGACAATCTGATTTTTTGATACCCATCTAAAGGAAATAACTGTGAGATAGACAGGTACGTAGGTAGTCAGGTAGATAAATGGATGGATGGGGAAGGAGGGAGGGAGGGAGAGAGAATCCACATGAGCAATTGATGAATAGCAGTGGGTACCTCTGGACAGGAAAAATACGAACAATTTTATTTATGTTACGTATATTTTCTAATAAACTATTAGTCACAAACACTAAGGACAAACGAGTAGAAGATACAGATGGGCAATTTATAGAAAGATAGCCAATAAATTTTTTAAAAATTCAACCCAACTAGTAATGAGTGAATTAAAACAATGACCTGATATTTTTTTTAGTTCTCATGTTGGTACCTCCTTTAATGATTAGATCCAGTGAGGTTGAGAAAGCATTTAAATATGAGCAATGGGTAATGAAAATTGGTACAGTCTTTCTGGAGAATAATTTTCCAATCTGTATCAAAAGCAGTAAAATTTCGCACACCTCTTAGGCTAGAATTGCAAATACTTTGCTCTAAGGAAATATCTCTGAAATTTGAAAAACAATAACTAAAATTTCTTCATTTGCAGTGTTATTTAAAATAGAAACTTTGAAAACTTAATAGTAAACAGAGAGTTGGTTAAAGAAATTATGGTTCCTCCATACACTAAAATATAATGCAGCCATTAGCAATCAAGTAGAAGAACAACATGTAATGCTGCGGAAATATATTGCAAAGTAAAAAAGTTATAATCTACGTTGATAGCTTTAGAGCTGATTGAGGAAGAAAAGGGGATACAAGTGGATACAATGTGCTCCCTTGTTTAATTCTATTTGTGCGAATTCTATTTGTATTATATATTATAAATATTTTATGTATAGCCTTTTTGGCTTATACGTTTTCCAAATTTTTAATAACAAGCAACGTGACCTGGCACTATCCACTTCCCCTTTATTTTCTTGCTAACAGAGCTACATTTTGTTGGAGGTGGCATTCGACCAAACCAAGGAAAGGAATCATTTCTCGGTCTCAGCCAATCACAGCAGCATTGCTCTCTATTTCCCCACATCTCTTGGATATAATCCGTTTCTCATTACAAGATTCTAGGAGACGTTGGCGGGGGTTGGACGGCTGGAAACGTTTGCTCTTCTGATCAGAAGGGACTGGGGTGATTTGCTTCGCCCCTTCCACTCTTCCCGTCCGGAACGTCGATGCTCCGCTTGGAGCTGTCAGCGGCCTTGTGCAAACTCCAGGGAAGGGCCCCGGGCATCACTCTGGTCCTGAGCGTCTCCAGCCTCTGAACCATCTCCGCCACCTGCCCCTTCCAGACTCTTGTCACGTAAGGAAACAAGCTCTTCTAGGTGGGGATCTGTCGTGCAGCTTTGTGCCCGTAGCTGGCAGTGCCGCGTTGCACACGCAAAAGTGTGTTACACGGGTAGATCTCAGGGTAAGAGTTCTTGCTGCAATTTTAAAAGGAAAAGAAAAGAAGCTCTTCTTTGTTTAATATGGGGTTTTCTGTTACTTGCAGCAACAGTGAGACAATTTAAATGTGCAATAAAAATATTTGAAAGAAACTAATTTTTTAAATTGAAAGGTAGAATAGAAGGACTAAAAACGCATATCTGCCTCTTATCTGCACTTTCTAGAATATACCTGTAACACATTGTGATAAAAATGCAGTCAAAGTTATTTAAACATTTTCGGCAGCCTGGAGCACACCCAACTGTGTTACGCAACGCTGTCCTCGGGAGACCTGGCGGGCCTGGTACTGACCCGCCGTGTGATCTCAGGAAAGCACCTCGTCCTCCCGAAACCTGGCCTCCTGATCCGTGCGAGGTCAGGAGTCAGATGACTCCGCAGGCTCCTTGCTGACAACCCTGTCTGAGGAGCTCGGTGCACACCTCTAAGCCTGTCTTTCTCCCCCCTGCAGACGGTGACCGACCAGAAATACATGCCACGCAGGGACACCACTCAGGAGTGCAAAACAAACCACTTACTTTTGACGACTTAAAATGGAGTGCAGAGGGCACAAGGGTCACTGTACAATTCCTTTTTGGGTCAGAATAACATCTGGGGGGATTCTCTTCTGATCCAGCTGTCTGTGTTAAGAGTGGGGTGAATCCTTCCCTAAATCTCCCAGCCACAGCCCACGTTCCACGACGGTTCTTTCTAACACCCTTGTCATGGAGACGCTCCCCGCTTCTCCCTGGCTGCAGAAGTAAGACAGCCAATGCATTCAACTACAGGAGGGCCCCTGCTGGCCTTTGGCTGGAGGACATTGACAGTGTAAGTATTCAGACACTTTTATTGTTATTATTAGCAATTATTTTAAAAATTGTTATTATTGTGTTATCGGGTCTAGCGTATAAGAGGCATCTCTGAGGAAGTGGCAGAGGTGCCCATCAGAAATGGGACTTGGAATAGGTCACAAAAGGCCTTTTGCTTCATACTTTCCCACATGAAATGGGTGGCGTGGAACTTGATTCACACACGCACATGCACACACGCACACATGCACACACGCACACACACGCACACACACATGCACACACGCACACGTGCACACACACACCCTCAAAGAGATACTGGCCAGGCTTTAGAAAGCCCCTTCGCACAGGCAGAAAATGCATCTGCCTGTTCACAGCTGAATCTCTAGATGCCAAAGAAGGCAGATCGTGTAGCCAGACCCAATACATTTTTGCTGAAAAAGTGAATTCAAGCATCCTGGGAGACTATAACAGTTTAATTTGAATGCCAATAGATCAGGCAGACGAATATAACTAACACGTACGTGATGTTCATTCCCTACCAGACACTGCACTAAGCATTTTATAAGTATTCACTCAGCTGCCCTCATCCCAGTTCTATGAAGCAGATACTGCTATTAATCTAATTTCATGGAGGGAGAAACTGAGGCACAGACAAGTTTAGTGTCTCACCAGAGATTTCACAGCTGATAAGTGGCAGAGTTGGGATTTAAACACAGGCAGTCTGAGTCCGGAGTCTGTGCTTTTAACCAGCAAGCTGCTCTGCCTTGCGGCACAAAGTAAGGATACGGAGGGTGCAATGTGCAGTTAACTTGTATTTTTTGTATCCAGAAACATGAAATGCACATTTTTTCTTCATTGAGTATGAGGGAAAATGCTCATTGAGTATTTTTAATTGGCTGTAAAATAGACCACAAAAAGGAAATGATGTAGATCATGTAATTCAACCAGAACAAAAACATTAGATGTAAACACCAAAAATAATGGACACAACGATGTCAGAAATGAAAAGGGGACATAAGAACAGACTCAAAGGCATGAAAAATTATAAGGGGGCATAATTTGTAACTTTATGCCCATAAATTTGAAAACATAAATAAAATGGAACATCTTCTGGGCAAATATAAATTACTCAAAATCAACTCAAAGAGTCAGAAAATGAATACTCCAATAGTCATCAATGGAAAAACAATCAAGGCTCTGTCCTAAAATCCATCCGGCCCAGATGGTTTTATGGGTGTGTTGTACTAACCCTCAATGAATAGACAGTTATCTTGATAATTTAAATATTCTGGAGTGTAGGACAAACCAGAATGCTTCCAAAATCATTCTGTAAGGTTAGCACAACCTCACACCAAAGCTGAAGGAGAACCCCACTGTCCCCTAAAAAGGAAAAAGAGGACCATTTATTTATTATTATAGATGCAATAAACTCCACCTTCACATAAATAAATGATGCCAATCTAGCAGTGTGTTTGTATAAAAGAACATAAAATAACTAAATAGGGCATGTTTGGGGTATATAAAGTGTTCTCGTTCAAGGTGGAATTTCAACTCAGTAAGAGAACAGACTTTTCAGAATTGGTGTTGGGGGAGTTGGCTTCTCACTGTTGCCAGAGCCTTACCTTGCCCTACGCACTAATGTGATTTGCAGGTGAATTCATGAGCTAAAGAATAGCACATTACTAGGACTTAGGGAGCTACTCTGGGGCAGAGAGCCTCCCCAAGGAAGGCGGGACATCTAGAAGCCATCAAAGAGAAGACTTACAGATTTGGACGCATAAACCTTGAAACTGTTGTAGGGGAAAAACCTCACAGACAGTTGCAGTTATTACAAATAATGGGCTACTGAGTGGAAACATTTCCATAAATGATATTATGGAAACACTGAATGATAAAGGCAAATTACAGAATCATGTTTTTGCTTTTAAAAGAGGAAGAAAGTTGATCATCCTCCAGCGAGTCTGATTTTAAAAATTGGGGATGGGATGGTAGAAAACACGAATAAACTACATCAGGAATGAAAAGGAGACAGAACAGTATCAGAGAAAGACGAAAAATAACCATAGGGCAGATATCTTTGTATATGTGTAATATTTGTAACCTCCTGCCAGGAGATTTGAAAATACACAATGGACATTTTTCTGTGGACAATTTTCTATGAAAATATAAATTACTAAAATCGACTCGGGAAGAAGTAGGAAGATTTTTACAGGGCGAACAGAAACCCTGTGTGCGCGTACAGGAATCTGGCTAAAAGATGAGGTTACCCCGGGAACCGACTGGGGGCGGAGGGGGCGCTCATTTTCCAAATATAACCCCACGTGCTTTCGGTCCTATCCGAGGTCCATGAACCGCTGCGTGAAAAGGAACAAAAACTGCTGGCGACCGACTCTGCGGGGAGCGCCGGGATAGGGAGGAGGCGACGAAATCCGACGGTGTCCTGCGGGCCAGCGCTGACAGTCCCATTGCCCCGAGCCTGGGAGCTCTCTGCGCCCTCTTCCCTCCCTCTCCTTACGTTGCACAGACGCCCCGAGATCCCAAGTGTGCAGGAAGGAAACCCGAGGAAGGCGGCGCCGCAGAAAGAACAGAGAAGGCACGAGTTCGAATCCCGCCACTGTCGGACGTCGGGAGCGTCCGCTGGCTGCTCCGGACCCCACGCGGCGCCGCGCCCATCCCGGGGGCTCCAGGAGGCTCCCGCCGAGTTGCTGCGACATCCCGGAGCTGGGGCGGGAGGCGGGGCGGCTGCAGGTAGACTCCCCGCCCCGCGGCGCCTCCCCGCTTCCTCCGCGCACACCCACGCGCTCACCAGCCCGGACCGCGCTGGAGGCAGGGGCTGCGCAGGAGACCTGCAAGCCAGCGGTCTCTCTTTCTCCTAAAAAACCAGACAAGCAAAGAAACAAAGAACTCCCCTGTTCCCACTGCGACTTGGAGGAGCAGGAGTGACTCCGAGGAACTGACGCAGAGGTTTTATTTATGAACCTTGAAGAACTTCTGGGCAAGTGACTCTGGACCCCCGAGGTCCGGAGCAGCCCCAGCTCTCCGCGCCGGTGCGGCCTGGCGGCGCCCTCTGCCAGTCAACCCGCGCCGCACGGGGTGCGGGCGCCCCTCACTTTGCTTTGGGAGCAATGACCCTACCCGGGGCCTGGACGCAGGTGGCCTCGCTCGGTGAACCTCCGCACCAGGTAAGCGCCCCCCCTGCGGGTCTCCGTTGGTCACCTGGTGGGACCCCGAGCTCCCCGGAGGTAAGTGCAGGCTGCTCAGCCCCGGGCAGCAGTGGGAGAGCGCGCAGGAGCGAGCCTGCTTTTATCACAGGGAATCGGAGGAGACAGGAATGGAAAACGGATTTAACATTTTTTATTTTTGCATTGACGCGTGGGGAAGAAATGCGTAGGGGCCTGGACTTTTGTAGGAAATGGTTGCGGAGCCGGGCTGGGTGATAGGTGTCTGAATTTTTGCAGGGTCTGAAGGGGGAGCAAAGCCTTAAATTTTTGCAGAAGCCTGTGACGAAGGGGTGGTGAGAGGTTATTTTCCCGAAAATGAGCACGAACTTGTTAGAGTATGCATCTAAGCATTTCCGAGAAATGATGGGAGAAGGAAGCACTTACCGCCCTGACCCAATACTCGGCCTTCTGGAAGACGCCCACGGACACTGGCGACAATGGACGCGGGCGTGGCTGGAGCCCGGGTTCAGCACCGGATTCAGCACCGCGGACGGCGCCCCCAGCGCGGCGGGACCCGGGTTCAGCACCGCGGACAGCGCACCGAGGCCCCGAGGCGCCCGCGGACCGGAGCAGCCCCGCTCCCTCGCCCGGCCACCCGCGCTCTGTCCCCGCGGCTGCGCAACGCCGCCCTCACTGCGCGAGCCAGACTCTCGAATCGCAAAAGCAAACGTGGAGTTCGGTTTCTGATCTGGTTTTGACTGCTTCCCGTGACTGCGGGAGGAAGAGGCGGAGAAGGTACCCCCCAGCTCCCGCGGACACTGCAGCTGAATGGCGTGCCCCCCTGGGTCTGGAGGGTGTGCCCAAACTTCTTCGAAAACCTAGCATCTCTTCGGCGCTAACCGTGTGCCAAGTCCGGTCTGCATGGGCTAGTTTCGTTGTGACGGTACACCACCCACTCGTGTGCTGCTACTGTCCCATTTCGCAGGTGAGAAAACCGAAGCAAGAGAGTAACTCGCCCGCGTGTGCACGACCAGCCATGTCCGTACACTCCAGCCCAGCTCGTGGTCGCGGGAAGATGTCCTGGAGCCGAATTCCCTCCGCGAAACGGCTCTGAACTTGGAGTAAGAGGAACAGAATTTGAATCAAAGCTGCACCACTTACACGTGTGTCCCGACAAAATAACCAAACGTGTCTGAACTTCAGATTTTAAGTATCTGCAAAACCAGGACAATAAAGCTTTCCTTGCACAAGCGTAGGGGGAGGTGGTCCAGGAGATTGAGTATGTGGAAAGACGCGGGAAACTGAGAATCGTGGCTGGGTGGGGGGCTAGAGAGGAGGGAGGGGTACTGGGAGGAGGAGGAGGGTTGGTACGGATCACCAGGCACCGCCGGGAGGCCGGGCACAGAGGAGGGCGCGGTGGTGGGAATTCTGGGTGAGCTCTGCTCAGCGCGACGATCCTTAGGTGTTTCAGAGGACTTTGCAGAGAAGGCTCACACATCACCCGTCATCTGTTCTCTACAACTATTCCGCAAAGTAGGCAGGACTGAGGTCATTCTACTCATCTGGCAAAATGATGCTTGCCCCAAATTGCTCAGGTACCTAGAGGCAGCGCTGGGACTGGAACCCGGGTCTCCTGCGTCTATCCCATAATCCTTCCACTACGGACTGGTGCACTCTCGGGAGCTTGGATCACGTAGCAGTTAGACAGGTATTATAAACACGTGAAATTAATGATCTTTGGAAACCATTTTGACCTACAGAAATAATACTTTCATGTAGATTGACCTAAGAAGTGATCATTGATTATATTTTATTTTGTTCCACAAAGAATTTGAAGCAGTTTACAAAGATCCACAAGATGTCAGGTTGATGTATACTAGGAGTAGTTGAGGAAATAGAGGAGAAACAAGATTAAGGTGATAGCCAGAAAAAAGAAATATATATATATAAAATATGGTCCTAGAAACTTGCTCTGGGTCACCAGTGCTGGTAAACGTACATACGAGCCCCTTTTGGGGGCGTTTGAGAAACTTTGTATGCAGAAGTCCATAGACCCTTTTCTCTTGTGTAGTGCAGTCCTTCAATCCTTTGAGAGACGCGCACTGTGCCAGAAAGGGGAAGTGTCACTGGAAATCCAACGTCAGTGTGACCCAAGAAAGGGGGGACGGCGTGAATGGCTTGTGTCTGCATTGAAGTCATCAGTTGCACGACTTACAATGGCTCACACACGTGTACCATACTTTAACGTTTACAAAAGGGCATCCACATCCATTGGCTTATTTGGGCCTCCCATCAACTCTGAACAGGTAAGCAGCTGAGAAGTGGCAGGAAGGACAAACCACAGCATCGTGACATAGATTTCACATATTGTACTTCTATACACAAACCTGTATCCCTGCACGGACCAGGTAAGCCGCTGTGTGAATCGGGCCAGCTGTAAGACTTCAGAGAATGTCAAGGCCTTTCACAATGAGCAACGAATAATTCTTCTTGAAGCATTGAAAAGAAAAATCCTAAAACACTGTGCCAAACAAGGCCTGACCGGGCCATGTTGGTGGTCAGGCCTTAACATGCACTCTTGGTCTACGCTGCTCAGGTCAAAGACCCGGGAAGGCCCGGGAGCGAGGGGCCCCAGATTCAGGGAGATCAAAGCCTCAGCCCTTGTCTGGGAAGGATTAATTAGATGGCTCCGTGCAGCTCAAAGAATATGAGATTTCTTTAGTTTCGTGGACAATAAAATAATTAATCGAAGGGCTTCAGGAAGAGCGGGCAAACACTTGCATCCACCTACCGCTCCAGGAGAGAAGGCATCATTTTGCTTTTTGCTGTTGGCAACGTTTCAGTCTTTAGCATTTCTCTCCCAGCCTCCGTGCCACAGGGAGGTGTGTCGCCCCCCACTGCAGCGGAGGCGAGTCCAACAGAAAGCGGCCCAGGGAGGAGAGAGGGATGGGTGGGAGGAGGGTGGGGCACGACACGGAGGGAGGTAAAATTCCAAATTAAGGTAAATTAGATTTCGGCCGACCCTCACATCCAGTGGGCAACATTCAGGCCACCTTGCAAACATCTCCCCAGCTTGAATCTTCGTCACCCTCCCTGCAGTGGTGGCTCTGGTCCTCTTCGTCTCTCAGGCTCCACAGTGGCCTCCCCGCCTGCCCGTGCATCTGCCATGGGTGACAGTGACCGCGTCACTCTCTGCCTTAAACCTCTTTCCTGGTTCCCCGTTTCCACATGACAAACACCAACCTGCAGGACGAGCTACAAGGAACTTTGACCCTGGTCTCTGTAGGTAAACCTCCCCTGCTGTCTTGTTCCACCGGTTTCCTCCCCTTCTCCCACCAGGACCACTGCTGCCCACGAAGTCCTCGGGATGCCTGTGCTACGCCAAGTTTCGCCCTTGCATTTGCAGGCCTTCCCCATTTTGGGCCAACGACATTTGAGTCATTTTCTTTTCAAGAGCTGGATACATTTTCGTCTCCTGTGAATTTGTTCCCACGCTGCCCCCCTGACCCCTCAGGGCACTCTCGTCTCCCGGCTTTGAATTCGGCTTCCCTGCCGGGACTCACTGCGCTCCCAACGGTCATTCCATGCAGCAGCTGAGAACATGGGCTTTGGCATCAGACTGCCTGGGTTTGAATTCCAGCCCCACACGCACTGCCCGGGGATCTGGGGTGAGCAACTTTACCTCCCCGAGACTCAGTTTCATTCTGGATAAAATGGGATAAGAATAGCATGCACCTCGTAGCATTGCTGTAAGTAATAACCGACGTAATGTGTACAAGCGTTCAGCACGCTGTTTGGCACACGGCAAGCATAGCGTGAATGTTCGTTATGATTCGAATACACGTTTGCCTTCCTGCTAGATTACAAATACCTCAGCAGCTGTTTCTGAAATTCAAACATCTCTATCCTCAGCACGGAGCACGGAGTAGACAGTTGATACTGATTTGATGATGATGATGAACGCATGCGTGGGCAAGTGATGCCAGTGTTCTAGTCGAGGCTGACTTGGTTATAAGTAATAGAAATGACCTCGAGCTGCCATAAACAAAGTTTGCTAATTTATCAAAGCCTTCTAGGGTGTTCATGGACTCCAGAGGCAGCTGAAACTCAGGAGAAAGAAGAATTCTCTGTCCCTCTCTCCTCTCGGCGTCTCAGTGTGTTGCTCCATTCTCTCACTGGCATTGTCTTCTCTGCTTCTCCGCACACCTGGCCAGCCCACAGATGCAGCTTTGCGATTCCCAACGCTGTGACTTTTGCAGTCGGATCGTGATAACTGGTGTCTTGCAGTCTCAGTCTCGAATCCCACCTAAGGTTGAGTCGGCCAAGCACGTGGGGCAGATCAGAGTAGGAACCCCTCAGCCTGCGGTGTGGGGGTAGATACTAGAGAGAAAGGGTGACTGTAGCTTGCGAGAAATCGCCAGAGAGTCACCCACTGGTCTCTGAGTGGCCACGGACAAGCCACTTCTGCAGTCTCGGCTTTGGTTTCCTCATCTGTGAAATGGGGGAGAACCTTCTTGAAGGGGGGCGTTTTATGGTTCAAGGAAGGCAGCTGGCATCAGTCTGGGGCAGAAGCAAACGTATTAATACCTGCTTCGGTTGTAAAACCCTGGGAAGCAGGAAGGAAGGAAAAGGAAAAGCATAAAAGGGAACGCGATTGTCCATCTTTCCTTCTTCTCCTCTTTCTCCTCTCCCCACCGTTGCCTGCGTCCTGCGTTCCAAGTATCTGTCACACAGCTGACGGGGGACAGACAGTTCCTGCCCAGGAGCTCTGAGTTCTGTGGGGGAGGCTGGCCCAGGTGACCAAGATCAAGGCTCCAACAGAGAAGGCTGCAAAGTATCAAGGAACCTGGAGGATGCAGTGTCCAGTTCTTTCTTTTGGTGTGATGTGTTGTGTGTGTGTGTGTGTGCGCACAAGTGCATGTGTGTTGTGTGTGTGTCCATGTGTGTGTGTGTGTGTGTGCGCGCGCATGGGGGTGAGAGAGAGAGGGGGGAATACAAAGACGGTGTACAGTGAGTATTCCAGGGCATGGAAATACTATAATTTCTTTGTCTATTTTCTCCTTGATGGGTTGTTTCCAGTTTTCACCTTTTGTGAACGGCGCTGTTGTCTTTTGGTGCATGCGTTAATTAGTCATCAATCGCAGTGAACAAACCTTCCCTAAATGAGCGGCTTGAAACAATAATCATTTATTTGCTGACGATTTCTGCCGTTTGGCCCAGGCTCAGGTGTGTCTTCTGTTGTCACCTGGGTTCCCCCGAACAGTCGCAGCCATCGGGGGGCAGCTGGGCTGGGTCTGCGAGGACGGCCTCACTCACACTGCGCGGGTGGCTGGGCTACTCCGCGCCCCGCTGGCG
Organism: Avahi laniger; assembly: GCA_963575035.1. Taxonomy (NCBI): domain Eukaryota; kingdom Metazoa; phylum Chordata; class Mammalia; order Primates; family Indriidae; genus Avahi; species Avahi laniger. Next base: position 55,288 of record CAUYSK010010443.1, on the reverse strand, counting down.
GGCGAGCCCAGACTTCCCTGCCCGGCAGCCGGTTCCGAGAGCGAGCTGGGAAGCTGCAAGATCTGCTGAGGCTTCGCTTCCAAAGTCTCACAGAGTCACGTTTGCCACTTTATTGGCCGAGGGAGTCACGAGGCCGACTCCTCGCATACGTGCCACCATCGGGGCTTCCTGGCTGGGCTTTGCAAACCGGGCGTGGACCCGCGGGGTCAGGGTACCGGCTCCAGTTCAGCTGCGTGGCACCAACGTACCCGCGACAGGTTCCTGTTGCTTCTCCTCCTCGCCCTGCCCGGTGCCGTCTAATTTTAGCCACGCTGGAGAGGGCGTGGGGGCATCTCGCTGAGCTTTAGTTTCATCTTCCTTGAGTATAACGAGTCTGGTATCTTTTTATGTGCTGATCGGTCATTTGTGTATCCTCTTTAGGAGGAAGTGACTTGTAGGAGTTCTTTATATAGTCTGCGGTGAGTCACTGTGATTTCACCAGTGTCTCCCTCTACGATCTGAGCGATTTTCCTCCTGATTACAAAGGAAGTTGCGTCTGAGCTGAGGTTTGGGGGCTGATGAGTAATTAGGGGAGAGCAGGAGCCTTGGAGTTGGAAACGCGAACAGCGCCAAGAGGAAGGGAGTAAAAAGCTGTGCACCGGGGAGGTGATGAGATTCCCAAGTGGGAAGAATGTGCGGGTGGGCGTGGGGGGCGATGCCGGAGAGGTGGGAGGGGCGGGCGGTGAAGGACCCTCGTGCTTTCCGCGGACATTCCTTGGCCTTCGAGCCGTCCTTGGACGTTCTGCCTCAAGTCTCCAGAGCCTGGGGTGCACGGGACTCGAACACGGCAGTCGTTTGGAGGACCACAGAGGAGACGAGGTGATTAACATGAAGGGGGGAGGAGAGAGAAAGGGCATCTCTCCCTCTCTCTCTCTCTCACTTGCAAATCAGTAAAAGGCTGAAGGAGAAAGAAGGGAGGAACAGAGAGACAGAAACAGAGACCTGTTGTCAGTGCATTCAATACTCACACGGTGTCCTCGGACTGTGGTAGTTTTGCAGAAAATCTAATAGAAACGTAAACACCATTACAGCAAGATCAGACACGTAGCTGTCAGAGGGATGCATTTGAATAAGCAGGAAATCAGCGGAGGCAGAAAGGCGCACACTGGACCGTTGACCGGGGGAGAGTGTCGGGTTAAGGAAAGGAGACCTCTTCCTTTGTATATATTATGGGGGGCTGGGTTTTTTTAATAGCAAGTATCTACTCATGCATTGAGATTTTTAAAAAGATATAGATCCATCTCTCAACTTCAACCAAGAAAAACTTTTGCCTTCCAATTTAGTGTAAGAATTTAAATCAACAGATAACGGTTCCGGGTAGTAGAATAAGAGAATGGACGTGCATCAGATGTGGAGGGGACTCGGGGACTGTGGCCAGGAGCCCGCCGAGGGGCCTTGCTGGCGGGGATGGCCGACGTGCTGCCCACAGGCTGGCAGGCATCTGTGTCAGGTCCCCACTGCTCCCATCTGTGGAAGGTCTCTCGCGTGACACACAGGTCGGAGGTCTGAGCACAGGAATCGGGGAAGGGATTCCTGTGCAGAAAACTCAGTTTGACAAACCTCAGCTGAGAAGCTTTGGTTTGAGCTTCATTTCCAATGTTTGTGAGCAAAAACGCAACCCCCTTCTCCTTTCTCTGCCTCCTGTGAGTTCAGCCAGAGAGCAGGACACAGCGCGGCATCCTGAGAGCTATTCTGGACGAGAGAGCGAGAATCCCGACATCTGCAGAGAAGCGGGGCCACAACCTGGAATGTGGCCGCTCCACTGACCTGGTTTTATAATGTGCATTTTTTTCTACGGTCCCCCATCACAATAGTGACGCCTATTTACTTTGGGAAAACAGCACAAAGAAGAAGATGAAACCATTCACAATCCTGTTACCCAGAATAAGGGCCAACATTCTGGTGCATTTCTTTCTTTTTTTTTGAGACAGAGTCTCACTCTTTTGCCCAGGCTAGAGTGAGTGTCGTGGCAGTAGCCTAGCTCACAGCAACCTCACACTCCTGGGCTCAAGCCTCCCGAGTAGCTGGGACTGCAGGCATGCGCCACCATGCCCGGCTAATTTTTTTCTATATATTTTTAGTTGTCCAGCTAATTTCTTTCTATTTTTAGTAGAGATGGGGTCTCGCTCTTGCTCAGGCTGGTCTCGAACTCCTGAGCTCAAACAATCCGCCCGCCTTGGCCTCCCAGAGAGCTGGGATTACAGGCGTGAGCCACCGCACCTGGCCCTGGTGCATTTCTCACTAGTGTTTGGTGCACCAATGATGACACCACGTTCATGAGGCGACCTGTTCATCACGTGTGAATCATTGCTAAGTGCTGACGGCACAACAGGTGAGACAGACACAAACTTACTTTTTGTTTTAGAGGAACTTAGAGTTCTACGTTTGTGATAATATTATGTGGTCAGCACATTAGTATTTTGCATTTAAAACATATTTACTATGTGCTAGGCACTGCGTTAACTGCTTTTCACGTGGGTAAGTGTTTCATACAGACCGTCTCACGCAGTCTTCGCAGTGACCCTTCCAGGTAGGTCACTGCCGTCCCTCCCAGCACACATCACAGAGCAACAAACGCACCCGGAGGTGTTAGTTAGCTTGGCCGAGGTAACGTAACGTGGCATCGGGGACCCTGTGAGAACCGTGCTGCCAGATCAGCTATAGCTACGTGACGTGCTTCCCTCTTCCTTCCTTGCCAGGTGTGACTGCCACCGCGCTCGGAGGCCCTAAGCTGTGCCCAGCATGATGGACGGCGACACCGAGCTGAGGACCGACGGCAACTCCCTCTTAAAGGCCGTGTGGCTGGGGAGGCTCCGGCTGACCAGGCTGCTCCTGGAAGGCGGGGCTTACATCAACGAAAGCAACGACAAGGGCGAGACGGCGCTCATGGTGGCGTGCATCACCAAGCACGCGGACGGGCAGAGCAGCAGCAAGACCAGGATGGTCAAGTACCTGCTGGACAACAGGGCAGACCCCAACATCCAGGACAAGTCTGGCAAGACCGCGCTCATCCACGCCTGCATGCGCAGGGCCGGGGGAGAAGTGGTCTCCTTGCTGCTGGAGAACGGAGCGGACCCCAGCCTCGAGGACCGCACCGGGGCTTCGGCTCTGGTTTACGCGATAAATGCAGACGACAAGGACGCTTTGAAACATCTCCTCGACGCCTGCAAAGCCAGGGGGAAGGAGGTGATTATTATAACCACGGACAAGTCGTCTGCAGGCACCAAAACCACCAAACAGTACCTTAACGTCCCTCCCTCACCCAGAGCGGAAGGCAGACTGTCCCCGCCACCGTGCGCGTCTCCCTCCGACGTCCAGCTGAAGACTCCAGGCCTGGGCTCTCCACCCGCGGAGAAGGAAGGTGACTTCTTCAGCCTCCAGGCAGGGCACCCAAGCAGTTGCAACGCCTCCAAGGCTCTTAACGAGCCCGGGTCGCCCACCAGGAAAGCTGGAAATCTCAAACGGGCCCGTTTGCCCCAACTGAAGAGGCTCCAGTCTGAACCCTGGGGCCTGATCGCGCCCTCCGTGCTGGCAGCCTCGTCACGCCAGGACGAGACCCAGAGCGCCGGCACAGACCGCGAGGTCCTCAAGAGCGTCAGCGATGCGTCCCTTGCTAAAAGGAGGCCCCTCTCCAGGACCAGCAGCATCGACAGCAAGGACCCGACCCCCTTCCCCACGGTCATGGAGCAGCTGCTGGAGATCCCAGCCTCCCCGGCGCTGGCGTCCTGGAAAGCAGCCTACGAGAAAGGGCAGGCTCCCCACCCGCGCCTGGCCCGAAGGGGAACTCTCCCTGTCGACCCGGAGAAGGGCGGCCTGGGCCCACCAGGACCCTCTGCTCTCAAAGAGCCAGCATCCCTGGCGCAGCTGGAAAACGGCCTCTACGATTTAGAGTTGCAGCCAGGGGCTGACCCGCCCGGCTCCGTCTGCCTTGAACCCGGCAAAGGACCCTCGGACAGAAAGAAGCTCAACAGCTCCCACGTGTCCCTGCTCCACGGCTCTCGGGAGTCCCTGGACGCCGTGCCCGGCGCATCCCCCAGCTCGGGACGCCACAGGCCGCCGCATCTTCTGGAAAGGCGAGGCTCTGGGACTCTGCTCCTGGACCGCATTTCCCACTCTCGGCCTGGCTTCCTCCCGCCTCTCAGTGTGAATCTGAACCCGCCTATCCCGGACATCAGATCCAGCAGCAAATCCTCCTCGCCCCTCGCCAGCGGCGTGAAGTCGATGGTTCCCGTCGCGCCAAGTTCACCAAAGAGAGTTGAGCTGCGAAGTAAGAGGCAGCTCCTCAGGAGGCACTCCATGCAGATCGAGCAGATGAAGCAGCTGTCGGACTTTGAAGAAATCATGACCTAGATGCTTTTACAAAGCTTTTTAATCTCCGTAGGTTGCCGAAGGGACGTGATCTCTAGACCAGCACAGCCGTGCGGGTTCTCTGCTTCCGGAACACTCCGCAATGTTGGTGTGGGGCCGCGTCGGAAGATGTGGGGGCAGGATGCTGCTTCACTTCCGATATAACCCCTGGTTTTCAGAGGCCGATTTGAAAAGAGCTCAGGGTAACTGGGTTTGGGAGATGAATTTTAAAAATTCTCTGAAGGAAGAAAACCTCTGAGGTCTGAAGGTGACGCAGCAAGTACAATGATCTAAGCTGTAGACACCAGTAGTTTTCTACCAGACAAACGAAAACAAGAATTTAAATCGCAGGGTGGTGTTTGCAGGGTGTTATTTGTAATAAATCTGTAAAGTGCCTACATGGAGAATGAAGCTTTAACCTTTGTTAGAATGTGCAAAAGCTCAAAACCAACCCCTCAGCCACTGAATCTGGGTATCTGGGCTCTGTCTGACGGGCAGACACAGAAGCCCCCGTCAAGTGGTTCTGGCCGGCGGGTCTGCCCCTGACTGCCAGGCACTGCCAGGCCAGACACGAGTGGGGTCGTTCAGCCCTCCGGTGACACGCTTTGCTCCCATACTGGTTTGCGCATGCTCCGAGTGCCCAAATGTCACACCTGCACGGCCCACACAGCCGGTGCCTTAGAGACGGCTCTTGCTCCAGAAGTGAGACCTTCCCCAGGCCCTGCCCTGACACGGGACACAGGCCCCGTGTTGGAATCTTGTGAAAACCGTCGAGGTTACTAATCTGGAGTTGGACTAGACACAAGTATAGAATAGACCTGTAAGAAGCATTTCCCGATTATTCCTAAATCTCTGTGAGTACCGGGGGTGGGGTGTGCAGAGGTTAAAAGGGGACGTGGGCGGTTCTCAGGCAGGAAGCAGTGGGGACCGTTTCCCTTCGCAGCCTACAAATTTCAGGGAACGCAAGCTGTCATCTCTCCTTCAGTTATCCCGGTAATCCGAGAAAAATCTCACTTCTCCTCTGCCTGAATTATTGAGATAACGGGAGATTGGTAGCGATAGTCTGCACGATCCTTGTAAGCCGCTCTGAACAAACTCAAGAAGGGCAGCAGAGACGTGGCATGCTTGGTATTTTGTAGCCACATTTTAGATGAATATATTCTTGGATATTTTCCCACTTACTTTTCCTCTCCTGTTAGTGACACATATGTGCTCTGTGGTTAGAGGGTTCAGCAGCTCCTGGGGGCGGCATCCCACAGGGGAAGGAGCGAAGGCTGCCCCACAGGTCTGCAGCCCGATTTCACCGTTGACCTGCGGTGGGACCTCGGGCAGTGGCTTAATTTCTCTGAGCGCCTCTCCCCGCTCTGTGCGAAGGAGTTGGAGATGCTTTTCCTGCAAGGTCGCCGTGAGGGGTAAATGATGCCACGTGTGGAGGTGCCCACTGCCGTCCCTGGCGTGGGTAGAAGTGACCGGATAAGTGGCAGCTAATTTTGATTTATCTCGAGACCTCTGAAGCAGTATCTCAGACAACACATATCTCACACAAAGTGGAATAAAGTCTAGCTGAAAACTTCAAGTATCTCCTGGAGATCCCCACTGATTTTATAAATATTCATCTCTAAACTCACTTATAAAGTAAAAAAATTCTGCCACGTAAGCCCTACATACTCTACCATTTCTATAAATGATATAGCTAGAAATTTATCTGAATATCCCAAAGTGTTATAAACAAAACAAAGTGTTTATTTTTAAATGCTTCCTTGAAGGCGGGCTCTTTTTTGACCTCAGCCCTATCAACATTTAGGGTTGGGCTGTTCCCGTCGTGGGGACCGTCCATCCTGTGCATTGCGGGATGCTTGGCGGCATCTCTGGGCCTGGCTCACTAGACGGCAGTAGCACCTCCCTCAGCTGTGGCCACCAAACATGTCCCCAGACACGGCCAGGTGTCTCCTGGGGGCATCGTCACCTCAGGTGGTCTCCACCGCGCTGAAACTATTTCGTACGCCGTGGAGACACGTCAAGAGCAACAAGGCTGCGTGGAGGTGGGTGCTGGCTGGCCCGCTAGACTCTCCCACTGACTTAATCACAGTTTGAATCGTGCCCTAGCAAGATGACCAAGCCACACTAGCACACACCTTTGGGATTCTCGCAAACACGCTCAAACGTGAGTGCTAACAGTCCCGTACTTTGCAGGCAGGAAAGAGAATGAGAAGAAAAGCACATAAGCTACAGAAATCTCCAGCTCACGAACTTGGTTTGGTGTGGACGGCCCTACACTCTTCAGGACCTTGAGTCATGAACAGCTCGTACTCAGTAGATGAGATCACAGACAAAGACACCGCTCTCTGACATAGTAAAGAGAGAGTCATACACACGCCACCGTTCCCAGCAGCTCATTAAATGCACACACGTGTGTGCACACACACGCTACATGTTTTACATACTTTTCCAGCTGTTGTCCGTGTCAGTTAGAACTAACCTCTGCTGGTAACATCCAGCCGTGGAGATAGCAAGAAAATGCATAGGAGCATTTTTTCTGAACCTTTAGCTGAGATTTGGAAGCCTGATCTCTCCTAAGTCGGGAATGTGGTACCTGCGTCGCGCTTAGCTTAGTGAACACCAGACACAGGCAGCGGTCTGCCGCACACACGCCGAATACCAGGCGCTCTCCCGCCACGCGCTGCCTGCGCCCGTCAGCCGTGGCCGTGGCGCTGGCCTTCTCTAGACAGTCATCGGGACAGCACCTGTCTCGTCACTGCCTGACCATGCGTTAGCTGAAGTAGTCTCTCTAGACTAGTATAACAACCAAAATACTTTATCATGGGTTATGCATAAATAAGCAATTTCGTCCATGTCAGTGAACCTCACAAGAATGCTTTCTTAAAAGCATATTTTAGATTCAAACATGCTTCCTAGACCAGAGGTTAGCTTGTCCTTTTGGAATCCTAGAGTCACTCTATAAATTAGCTGCAAACCGTAGTTTCAAATAATCCGTCTACTTAAGATTCTCTGGACTGTTTAACAAAATATATTGCAGAATGTGAGCCTAAAATTTAAAGTCTGGAACTTTCATTTAATCTCTAGACAATCCGAAAATATTTTTTAGAAACAACAACAAAAAACCATTGTCAATTCTCTTAGAACTTCATCAGGTGAATGGTACCTGCGAACGCGGATGGTGTCTGACCCCCTCTGTGTGTCGGTGCCGCTGACGTGCCATGCGCTGCTCGACCTGGCTCTCCACGGCGCTGTAGCCCTGTCTCCAGCTGACAATGTATCGAAATTTATGTAATGAAACTATTTAGATGTTCCTAATATGTCAATAAAAGATATATTGCAACCCTTCAATAGCATTTCCCAGTTTTCTCGGTGAAATCTCAATTATAAACATGACTTTTTCCTTAAGATGAAATCGACATGACTGCCTAATCACATCCACTTCAGAAAACATCCAGTATTTTATCTTCGCATAATTTTTAAAATTAAAATTTAATTACACGAGTCTAACGGGGTCTCTCTTGGTTTAACAACACCGTGCACAGTGAATGAAGGGTGCATCGCCACGGTGAGGGCTGTTTCTTTGCTTGTCCCTGCCGCTCAGGTCCCCCAGGGCTGCACCTGCCAGGGGCCGGTAGCGGGAACTCACGGTCGCTGGAAGTCCTTCCTTGGCCCTATTGCTAACGTAGGTGAGCATCGCATAAGCTGGTTTCCGGTAGCTCAGTCATGCAGGGCGGCATCATGAAATGAACCAGCCGGAAGGTCTCGCTGATCTCTTACGCTCTGGTGCTCTGTGCTTCGAATTCTACCAGATGCCCCGGTCCTCTGGGCAGTGCCACACCTTACCCCGCGGTTCTCCCCTGGACCACCGAGGCGAAGTTCAGTTAACAAAAACAAAAAGGGGGCTAGTTTCAGCATGCCCCACTTCTGATTTTAGGAAAGAAATGACGATATTGTTTCCAAAGCCTTTGAGGAGAGATGACAAGGGGCCGCCCTGGAGAAGAACATGGAGGGAGGAGAAACGGCGAGGGATGAGGCCGCGTGGCCCACCTGGGAGGAGGGACTGAATTCCCAAGATGGATAAAAGACTTAGAAGTCTGACGTCCCTTGAGTGGAACTCGCCCCCTTCCAGAGAAGAACCCTGGACAGGCCACGTGGCGCATCTCGGTGGGCTGGGCCTGGGTCCGGCGTGGCTGGAAGGCGTCTGAGTCAGGTGCTTTGGAGAAAACCTGCAGCTTAGCTAACGAGCCCAGTGGCGTGGTTCCCCGTTAGCGTGAGGATCGAAGGGCTCCCTGAAGCTGGCTGCTCCGAACCGTTGCGGACCTCACAGAGCAGAGAGGGGGGCTCCACAGTGACCGGACGGACTTCCTTGTATCTTTGGAAAAAGGGATGGGACAAGGGTCCATTTAAATTTCATTTAGAGAAGTAAGGAAAGTAAAGGCATTTCTTACACCTAAAGGTCATGTATGGAATTCGCAGGACTCCGTGTCCTCCAGTCCAAGCTGCAAAACGGCACGCGGACAGGCTGGAACGGGGATCTGCACCGCACTGCCGCTCGCCTGGGATGGGCGCTAGCAACAAGGAGTGGACCCGGGGAGCGAGAGGAGGTCAGCGCTGATCAGTGCGCCGCAGGTGAAGGCGTCGGCAGTTCGCACCTGGACTCCTCAGCCGGCCGTGCTTCTGTGGTCCACCCCAGCAGACTGTGAGGGGGTCTTCTGAAATCGCGGAGTTGAAATCTGGCGGTGCCCGCTGGGGAAGAGGGCAATCCTTGGGCACGAGGAAGGGAGGGAAGTGGAGGAGAAGAGAAAGAAGGAAAGACAGAGCAGAAGGGGTCGAGGTCCTGACCGCGGGATCCCGTCCAAACACATGCCCAGTGAGAGGAGGCCGCCGGGACCCCCCTGGAGCCCGCTGTCCCCTCTGGCCAAGGTCCACGTGGCACGACGGACCCGGAGTCACAGATCTCCTGATCTCGGGCAGGAAGGATTTCTCGTGTGGTGAGAGGTAGGGGTTTAAATCAACGTTTATTATCGCACTGCGATTTAATCAGTGTCTAGTCCCTGTGTGTTTGTTTTGCTGCGATGGGCACCGTCGGTTGCCTGCCGGTTTGATTCCTTCCTTCTCCTCCTTCCTGCCAGATCCCAACTTAGCTCACGGGGCCACCCGAGATCTTTAAGAGCCCTGCTGACCCGAGGGAAGCCGGCCCCATCCCCAGCTCCGAGAGCAGTGCCGACTGGCAGGAGTTAGTGCGGCGACCCCATCTCCGGGCCGGTGACTGGTCAAGGGGTCCGACACATGCCGTCGGCACGTGGCTGGACCTGCTCAAGGCCTTTGGCCCAGAGACGGGTGGGTGAGCCAAGTCGGACCAGACCGAGGGAAGGGTGCGTCCCAGGACGGAGGCAGGACTTCCTCTGCCTTCCACTGGACACGACCACATGAACATGCCATTTGCTTGGTTGTTGTTCAGCTTGACAACCTTGTTGTGATGAAGGAAGAGCAGAGTCCAAGGATAAAGCAGGGGAGGGCAGAGCCGGGAGAGCGAGAGGGGACCTGGAGCCCGCCCCACCTGCGGACCTCCTGTTGTGCGAAGTGGCTCATTCCTGCGTCGTTTAATCTAGTTGCAGTTGGTTCTTTATTTACTTAAAATCAAAAACATCCTTATATCGCTCACTGACTGGGAATGTCATCTGTATAACATGCTAAGTTCTTTATTTTAAAATTCTTGAGTCTGTTTCTGAACTTCCCCATCCCATCCCATCCTATTCTTTCAATTCTGTACCATCCCACTGACGCGTTCGTCTTTCTGCCCCAGAGTAGCAACACGCTGCTCAATCACGGCAGGGTTTTCCTCACTTCCGCAAATTGTGGGTCGAGGCTGCTCTCAATTCTCTTCATTGGAAAAACTGTTTCTTAAAATCATTTTATTAAGTAGTGAACTTGTACTGGGGTTATGATTGGGATTCTACAACATTGTTTAGTTATCTTTTAAAAGGTCTTTTAATCTAGAGACATGAATTGTTGCTCGAAAAATACAAATTAAATTCATCTTAATTCCTCATTGAAGTATTTAGTTTTCTGCATGGAGCTCTTACGCCTTTCTTTTTCATCCTGTTTTATATATTTTTGTTGCTACCGTGAAGATGATACCCTTTCCCACACCGCCAGATACTGCCGGTGTGTGGCAAGACTAGATTTTCCTTAAAGTGGTTACAGGGAAAATACCCATGAGATTTTTTCATGAAGAATGACAAAGGATTCCGTAATTCATATGGAAGAGCAAGGAGCTGAAATCGGGTAAGATGAATTTGAGGAATAATAACAAGACTGGGAGAATTATGGTACCAGAAGACAAGATTTTTTAAGTTATGATAATTAAAACAGTGTGATAAAATGCAGTAATCGGTGAACTGACCCACAGACACAGAACAAGGGCCTCGAGCGGAACCTCACAGAGACGGGAATTTCAGGTGCGACAGAGGTCACGTTGCAGGTTAATCAGTGGTGCTGGGACAGTTTGTTTTGATATGAAAGGAAAGTGAAATTGGATCCTCATTTCATAGCACACATCTTAAAATCTAAATGTAAAAGTCAAGACTGATATTCTGATTATGATTTTTTGCATTTGAACTCATGAATGAGATTGGCTTAGAGTTTTCCCTTTTCATACTCTTTGTCTAGCTTTGGTGTCAGGTTTATAGTGGCCCAGAAAATGAGTTGGAGCGTGACGCCTCATTCTGTATTCTCTGGAATATGGACTTTCTCTGGAAAAGTTTGATTGGACTGAGATGTTTCTTGATTGAGGACTCACTCACAGGTGTTTGGTTTTATTTATGTAAGTAGATCTTGCTGGTAAGACCGTCTGCGCCAGGTGGGACTATGTGTGTGTCCATGTACCTACATGCAGGTGTGCACGGCATCTGCATTCGCAAGTGGGCAAACTGAGGCATAGAGAGATTCGCTGACTTGCCAGGGGATTGGAATTTGGGCATCTTGGTCCAGAGCCCTCTCTTCCATCGCGTACCTGAACTTCAGAGTTAAAATACTAATCGTGTTTACTAGAACGGCATGGGGTTTCTTAGGCTTGGTTCTCTAAAGGCAACACCTGGACAGTGATTCGGGCTACTGCGATTTATGGAGGGCGCTTCTAGGAAAACCTTAGGGAAGGTCGGGGCCGGAACGAGAAAAGAAGAGCCTGCAAGGACGGGATCTCCGCCAAGTCCACCCAGAGATCCCAGCTGGACTTTTATTTATTTATTTATTGGTGGGGGCAGAAGAGTATGAGGGAAGGGAGCTGGCAGGCAGCTGGCAGAGTCCTCTGGGCAGCAGGAACAGCATGTGCAAAGGCCCTGAGGCAGGAGCTGCCCACTGTGAGGAACAGTAAGGCGGCCCGTGGGGCTCTCCCTCAGGCCGGTGGCCGTGAGCCTGGAGCTGCCCACTTGGTTCCCATCGAGCTTGGGCTGATCCCTGGAAGAGAGGCCTGGATCTGGCTGTGGAAATGTCCCCCTCCGATGCAAGGGGGCTCACTTTGTTTTGTTTTTTTTTTTACTCTTGCTTTAGTCAGTCAGACTGGGCTGGGAAGAGGCTGTTTTTTCTGAACATGATTTTAGGGTAATTCTGGGGAGAAGGAGGAGCTGTGCAGAGTGAGCAGTCCACGCAGTGACGGGGCCAGGGAGCTGTGCTGAAGGGTCCGGGCAGGGCACCCGGGCGGCACCCACCACTCCCAGCTGCTCAGGCCTCACACTGCTTCTGGGGTCGGATCTGGACGCTTGTGCTTTTCTAATCAATTACCCATTTTTCCCAGTTTATGATTTTTTGGCATAAAATTATTCATTGTATTAAATTTTATTATTTTTGAACAGCTTTACTGAGGTGTAATGGCCGTGCAATAAACTGTGCCCGAAATGCACAATCCGATGCTTTGCGTGTGCACTGTGAACCGTCACCACGTCTTCGCCGCCGAGCACGTGCGCGTCCCGCGGGCCCTCCTCCCGCTCCTCGCCACCGCACGTCAGTTCGCGTCCCCCGGAGTTTTACGCAAGGGCTGTTACGCAGCACGTGCTCCTTCGCGTCCGGCGCCCTTCACGGGGCACGGCGTGGGGACCCCCGCGGTTTCACGTGGCCGCAGCGCACCCCGCTGCCTGCCGGGGGCGCCCTCGCGGCTGCACCAAAGCTTGTGCACCCAGGTGGGCGGGCGGGTCGCTCCCAGCGGGGATGTTACACGTGCAGCCGTTAGGAACGTTCGTGTGCAAGTTTTACAGACATCTACCTTCTTTCTTTTCTTCTGTAAATACTCTGTAAACAGGAGCGGGATGGCTGAGTCATGTAGATGTTTATGTGATGTTTTAAGAAACTACAAAACTGTTTTCCAAAATGATTGTACCATCTTACACTCCTCCCAGCAGTGTATGAGAGTTACGGTTCCGGAATAGCTTCCCTAGCACTTGCTATGGTCAGCATTTCAATTTTAGTTAGTCTTCTGGGGGTATGGTGGCATCTCACTATGATTTTAATTTCTCTAATAGCCAATAATGTTGAGCATCTTTTCATGTGCTTTTTTTTTTTTTGAGATAGAGTCTCATTCTGTTGCCCAGGCTAGAGTGCAGTGGCGTCAGCCTAGCTCACAGCAACCTCAGACTCCTGGGCTCAAGTGACCCTCCTGCCTCAGCCTCCCGAGTAGCTGGGACTACAGGCATGCGCCACCATGCCCGGCTAATTTTTTCTATATATATTTTTAGTTGTCTGATTAATTTCTTTCTATTTTTAGTAGAGACGGGGTCTCACTCTTGCTCAGGCTGGTCTCAAACTCCTGAGCTCAAACGATCCACCCGCCTCGGCCTCCCAGAGTGCTAGGATTACAGAAAATATTTTTAAAGTTGTATTTTTCATTGTTTTCAGGGGGGATTTAGATTCAAATAATCTAACCTGACTATGTTTTTTATTATTATTAATTTTATTGCAAAGGGCAGATCTAGCTAGCATTTACCAACTTTCAGCCCTTTCGCCCGGGACAGAGAGGCCATGAGGCCGGTTCAAGATGCTGGGCTGCGAGCGGAGGTCACGTGTGTGGCTCTTCCGGGCTGAGACCCTCACACGCTGCTCCCGTCGCTGTCACCGAGGAGACGAGTGCTTCGGGTGGAACAGCTGCGAGATCGTGGGGACCTCTGTCAGCCAGGGTCCCCGAACAGCTACGTGGAGATCTCTGCCCTGCAACCCACAAGACACGTACAGAATTGCTCAGCACTGAGAGTCTGGGGTTGGTTTTTTTTTGTTGATAAAACTCATTCATCATATACATGAATATCATATATAGTCATTTACCATTAAACTCTATTTCCTGAATAACCAAATCACTAAACTCTTTTACTAAATTAACAGAAACAGGCCACCAGATATTATATACACACAGGACTTTTCAGTCCGTTTTAACGATTATTGAACAGCCACAAATTCCTCCCACCCCTGCATGCTTCTCCTTTGGAGTTGCTCCGGCTGACAGAATGTGGAGAAAATGATACAGGGAAAGTTCTGGAGCTTAGGTCTCAGTGGCCTTGCTGCTTCTGACTTTTCCTCTTGGGGTGCTGTGTGAGCCCGCCAGGTGAGGAAGTACCAGCCTGGTAATGGTGGGAGGATGCTCTGCAGAGAACCAGGGTCTCCAGCCAACAGCCGGTGGCAGCCGCCAGACTTGCTGGGCCACCGGGGGCCTTCCAGCCCCGACCTCCCACTGGGTGCAGCTCCCTGGGAAGACCTGCGCAAAACCATGACCACCTACCGGCCATTGCTGGGTTAGGCCACTGAGGCACAGCAAAGGCCAACAGAGACAAATGTTACCTATTCAACTTCCTGAGCTTCTTCACTGCCAAGTGGAAAACAGTATCTTTTGCACAGTTGTTAGTGAAGATTAGGTAACACAAAGAGCCTGAGCTGTGTAAGTGGCTGGTGCTGTGATGAGTACCCGGCGAGGGCTAAATAAATGAAAGCTGTCACGTAAACTTTTAAGGCTGACACTCTCGTTAGTTTTTATTCTTCCAGGTTAAATCCCTTTTCCTTCGACTTCACCTTGCCTGAGAAGCCTTCCTGGCGATTTATAGCACGTGTCTCCACCCAATTACCTTCCTGTGACTGCTGTCCCTGTTTCGTTATGTCCCTCCGAAAATATTAGCAGTGCGATAGATGCAATCCGATCATCGCCTATACAACAGGACGGTTACTCTCAGGAACCATGCTTTCACACAGTAGGTGCCAAAACAATGCTGTTCTTTTTTTTTTTTTTTTTAACCCAGCCCAACTCAGGCTTCCTTCCTTTGGCTCAGGAGTCCCTGGCGTCACACACTCGGCCTGACGTTCGCTGTCACCCTGCTGGCCCTGACCGGGCCACTCTGAGGCCAGGCTCCGGCCCGGTACTTGCGCGGCCGTTTCCCTGGAACTCAATTTGGGCCTTAACATTGAACCTGGAGAAATTCCTTTTCGTTAGCCTCGGCCTAGCCCTCCAGCGGGCCAAGGTAACCCTGGTGCCACATCTGTCATTTGTCCCTTCCCGTGGTGCACCTCGAGCAGACAATCGTTACTTCCCTGTTTTCCATCAGGGGCTGAAAAACAGTGTCACGGGACAGAGCCAGGGAAGGGGCTTCCAAGACACGGCCGGGCGGTGCTGCGGACGCAACGTGCGCGACCTCACCGCGGGCCGCCGTCCCGCACCCTGGCGGGTTATCCGCGCGCACGTGCCCGCGGAGGCCCACGAGGGCAGCGGGATTCCTTGCTAGGCTCGGATCCCCACGTCTTCTGGAAAATTCCTTCCCCATTAGCGACATCAGTCTGCGTCTCCTCCGCGGGTCGGGCCACGGCGGACGCGGAGCCCCGCGGAGCCCCGGTCCGGGCTATCGACAAGTCTCTGCGCTTTTACGAGGTCAAAGGGAAAAGAGGGCGGCTTTGCGAGCAAAGAGCTTTTCAACGAGTCCAGACGGCCGGAGCCTCCGACCTCGCCGAGGGGGCCGCGACTCGCAGCGCGCTTGCCCCTGTGCCCCCAGGGCCCGCGTCGCCGTCACCGCCCCGCCCCGCGCGCCTTTCCGCCCCGGCGAGCGGGGAACGGGAGCGGCGTTGGGCCCGCAGGGTCCGCGCGCACCTGGGGGCGGGGCGGTCCGGGGGCGTGTCCCGGTCCCCGCCAGCCAGTGCGCACGCGCGGGGCGGAGACTCGGCCACCCCCGAGCGCGGCTGCGCGCCGAGCCGCCCGCCTCCCGGAAGCGCCCGCCCTCCCGGAAGCGCCCGCCCTCTCGGAAGCGCCCGCCGGCTCGCGCCACGTCGGTACCCGCAGCCCCCGTCCTCCCCGCCCCGCGAGGGCGCAGCGATAGAACCGCGGCCCGGCGAGCCGACCGGACCGGACCGGGAGCGCCATGGGCGGCCCGCGCCCCGGCTGCGCGCTGCTGCTGCTGCTGCTGCTGCTCTTCCGGGCCGGGCAGCCGCGGGGCGCCGAGCTCACCTTCGAGCTGCCGGACAGCGCCCGGCAGTGCTTCCACGAGGACGTGGACCAGGGCGCCAGGTTCTCCCTGGACTACCAGGTGCGGCGGCCCTGGGCGCGGGGTGGCGGTGCGGCCCTGCCGTATGGAGAGGCCAGCTCCCGCACCCGTCCCTCGAGAGCGCTCGTGCCCGCCGCTGCGGGGCGCCGGTCTGGGGGGAACGGGCAGACCAGGGCAGGGCCCGAGTGGGCGTCGTACCGGCCACCCGCGTGCCGCGCGCGGGCACTCCGCGGTGGGGGCCTGGGCAGCGGAGTGGGGCCGGCTGTCTGGCCACCCCCTGTGGTCGGAGGCCCTGGGGAAGGCCTGTGCCTGGGACAGCTTCAGGTGTGACTAAAAGAAACAGTGACAGCTGTGTGGCTGGAAGGCACGGGGATGGCATCCGGTCATTTCCAGGGCAGAACCCCCGTCGGGCACCAGCATGGTCCCAAACACCCCAGCAGTAGATGCTCAGGGCTTGTGCAGACTTGCCGAGCAGGACCAGTAGGTTTTGTCTGGACACGGGACATTTTAAGTTTGGCAGCAGATGGAGGCTGCTGACCGCCCTTCGATGGGTGTAGCTGTTGGCTACTGTGTGGTCTTGCTGTGTGTAGGTCTTACTTTTGATACGTGTACACGGGGAGTTTGAACTAAATGGTTCCCAAGGACTCGCCCACCCCTGGCTGCCGGATTCTGTGAATGCTTCCATCTGTGTTTATCTTCTCCCCGCCTTCCCTCGGTGATAATGTTACTAACGTTACTAGACCCACCCTGCACACCAGGAGGGGGCGCTCGGAGCTGCGGTCTGTTAGTGGAAGGGAGAAGCCGTGTGTAGCACGGCTCCATCTGGTCTTGCTCCAGGAGGCCCCAAATCCGACCCCACCTCCCCATCACCCCCGGCGGTCAGTTTGCGGCCTGCGGGTTTCCAGTGATTGGTGGACGCTTTTTGGGCACTGGCTAGGTGTCTGGAATGCTTTAGATGTGACACCCCACTGAGTCCTCGCCTCAGCCCTGCGGGGTAGGTCCTGCTGTCTCGTAGGGGAAGACACATCCTCAGAGAGTAAAGTAACCTGTCCAGAGTCACACAGCTCGTGGTGGCAGTGCCCTAAAGAGGTGACCTGCTCCCAGTCTTGTGTTAACCGTTGCACACAGAGAGAGAAGTGGTAGCGTCCAGTTGCCTTGGGACGGTTCTTTGGGCGTCCCTGCCTTCATCCTGCTGCCGATCCCAGAAAGCCTCATCAGCCCATTCCACGAGGGCGGTTATCCTGGGCATGCTCACACGCACAGCAGAACGGTGTGGACACAGGAGCCAGCAGCCCTCAGGTCAAATCCCAGCTCTGCCACTTTCCCTGGAGCCTCAGTTTTCTCTCCTGTAAAATGGGGAGAATTAGGCTCATTGTTCTCCTGCAGAGCCAGACTTTCTAGCCTTTTCACTTCCGAACAGTGTGACCGTGGCTGATTGACGTAACCTGTCCCAGCCCCAGGAGAGTGGGAAGGAGCAGAGCACCTGCCGTAGCTGGTTGCGAAGCTCCAACGGCAGAAGCATTTGCGGAGTGTGACCGTGGCGTCTGGTCTGTGTTTGGTGGGTGGGGGCTGCCCCGTGATAACAGTGAGCGTTCTGTGTTGTCAGGTCATCACCGGAGGCCACTACGATGTCGACTGCTATGTGGAGGACCCCCAGGGCAACGTCATCTACCGGGAGACCAAGAAGCAGTACGACAGCTTCACCCACCGGGCCGCGGTCAAGGGCGTCTATCAGTTTTGCTTCAGTAACGAGTTCTCCACCTTCTCGCACAAGACCGTCTACTTTGACCTCCAAGTGGGCGACGAGCCCCCCATTCTCCCAGACATGGGGCACAGGGTCACGGCTCTCACCCAGGTGAGTGACAGTCACAGCCACGGGCCCGGGAAGACCCCGGAACGTTGCTCCCCTCGGCCTCTGTCTCGGCTGGTGAGCAGAGTCGCCCCGGCCCGCCCCCGGCTCCTGGTCTGGAAGCCCGGTGTCGGCTCTTCCTCTGTCTCCACGGCCACCCCGGAGGACGCCGTGTTCTCCTTCCCGTCTTCCTTTGCGATCGTTCGCCAGCGCCCTGCGCTGCTCTCCTCCGACACCCTGCTCTGCCTCTTCGCGCCCACGCGGTCTTTCCCGTGGCGCCACTTTCCAGGTCCCTGTGCCACGTGCCTCTCTGCTTACGTGACGTGGCCGTGTCCTCCCGTGTGCCGTGTGTGAGTGAAGGTGGCACAAGCTGCCGTAACAAGTGCACTCCACGTGTCGAAGGCTCAGCACGGTAGGAGTCTGTTCTCCTAACCCCGAGAAGGCCGGTGGGCGCTTCCTCGCGGTGACTTGGGAGTCGAGGCTCTCTCTTTCTTGTCGTCCTCCTGCCTTCCCGTGGGCTTCGGAGCCTCCACCTCTGGCCAGCGGAAGAAGGAGGGGTGAGAAAGGCCGGCCTGCTTCTTAGACGCCCGGGCTCCATGGTCACACACGTCACCTCTGCTCACGTGGCATTGGTGGCAACCAGCCCACGTGGCAGATCGGGCGCAGGGAGGGCTGGCGGATGTGGTCCTGCCCGAGCAGTCGTCTCCTAGCCACAGCGCCACACGGTGGAGGAGAAATGTGACACTTTGGGATGACAGGCAGTCCTGCAGAGGAATGGGCGTGTGGCCCCCTCGGAGGCAACCCGCAAGGTGATCGGGCTCCTTGGAGACTGGCACAAAGACCCGTGGCTCTCAAGGTCATTATTGCCTGATCCCAGCCTCCCACACCTGCCTTCCCTCCGCCGGGCAGGCCGTGAGCTCCTGGGGCTGGGGTTCCGGGTGCTTTGCCTTTGTGTGCTCAGCGTCCCGGAGCAGGAGGCACAGAGAGGAGCTCACCTCATCGTTGTCGCGTGGCCGAGTGTCAGGGCCCAGGGAGACCTGTGAGACAGGTGTTTGTTCCAGACAGAGCCGGGGCGTCTTGGGTCTTCAGGGAGGCCAGGTTACCTTCCGGGTTGCCCTCCGAGGGGGCCACACGTGTCACGCCTCTGTTGGGCTCACTCCTGCGCACTCCTGCGGCTTCCTGGGCCCCGTCTGCCGCCCTCCCTGAGCAGGTGGAGCTTAGAGCTGCGTTGTCCAGTGCAGTAACCACTGTCTACGTTTGGCCGTTTCATTAAAATTAAATTAAAAATTCACAGCCTCGTGCACTGTAGTGACATTGCAAATACCCGGTAGTCACAGGTGTCCAGAGGCCAGGAACAGACGGTTCCACCGGACAATGCCAGGTTCGAGCCTGGCACCATGCTCAGAGCCAGCCACAGATGCGCGTCGTGCCTAAGACCTTCCGCAGCTGACGGTTCTGTCGGCTACTGATGAAATAGCCTCTGTGTGGGAGGTTCTGTAAGTCCCTGAAAGCCAAGCTGAAGGACTTCCCTCTTTCACCGTAGACAGAGAGTTGGTAGAGAAAAGGCTCAGGGAATCTGATCCACAGGGAGATGCTTTCCTGGAGCCTGCGTGTGGAGTTCGATTTGTCTCAGGGAAGAGTGAGTGACGCCCCTCCTACCTCTCAGAACCTCTTCTCCGCTCCGCCTCAAAGAGGCGTTTCTTCCTCATCTGCAGCGTGGACCCCTCTGCCCTGATCTGGCTGCACCTGCCGTTGGGAGCGGCTCACCTGGGCAGGCATTCGCTCAGTCACACCCTGGGCCATGAGAGGAAAGACAGGTGGAAGGTGCTGGAAGGCGCTGTCCCTGGTGGAGAGTCCTTTGAGGAACGCAGCCCTGGGAGCCGGTTGCCCGCAGGGCGCTGTGGCCACAGCTGAGGTTGAGGGTCAGGGGTCTCAGGCACTGATGGATTCTTCTAGGAGGGTCAGGAAGGCTTCGTAGGGCAGCTTTAGCTTAAGAGGGACAGTGGGGAGGTTGCCCGGGAGCTCGGCCTCCCAGATGAAGAGAACAGGTGAAATTCATGGGTTATAACCTTGCACTCCTCTCCCCGCCCTTTCCGTTTTTTGGGGGGATCCCCTTTGAGCAGCTGCTGTCTCCCTGCCCCCAGCCCCTTGCAGCTCCGTGGTGGGCCAGAGGCCACGTGTTCTGGCACCAAAATAAATGCTAGGGTGTAAGAGCAGCATCCGTAATGACCACGGCCCGGCTGGGGTTTAGGCCAGCGGATGGTGTCAGCCCCGAGGTCAGAACTGGGTTCCCTGGAAGGGACTTGGGTCAGGACCATTCCAGCGCCCTGGCTTCCTGGGAACACGGGTGGATCCTAGCGAAGGCTGCGGGTTTCTGGCTGAGGTCAAAGGCCAGGGGCTACCACAGCGGTGGTTTGGGCAGGCTCGAGGTTTTCCGACTGCTGTGAGGCCAGCTCACGCCCCCTGCCTTCGGGTTCTTGAGGGATTTAAGGAACCCGGCACTTTGACCAGCGGGTCCCGACAAGGTGGGCACTGGAGGAGTTTGTCCGCGGCTGCAGACCGAAGACCTCGGCGTCAGCGGGTGGCGGAGACGGGGGTGTCAGCGTGGGATTGGGGGAAGGGACGGTGTTCCGAAAAAGGGGTGAGTCAGGGTGACTCAGAGACCAGCTGTCACGATGGGGCGGTGACCACAATCCCCATGAGGCTCTAGGACCCTGGGTGGTCCTGGCAGGGCAGACGGTCACACGCCAGGAGGCTGGGGACCCCGGCCCTGGGGAGACAGGGCTGCAAGGCAGAGACTCCGCTGGTTTCATGCGAAGTGGGGGGTAGCCTGGGCTTGCCCCACAGAAGTTCTGTGGTGCAGGCCGCAGGGTTTCCTTTTAGACTAGGGCCGACGACCGATCTCTGTGGGTGGGGACAGCGTGTTTCTGTGGCCAGGGCGGGCATCCGGGTGCCTGTGGTTCTTGGTGGTGTGTTGCTTTGGGGTCTCTCGGGGGCCTGTGCCAGGTCCTGCCGGGTCTGCAGGTTGCAGGTGCCGGGAAGGCTGTAGAGTAGCACCTGCCGCTCTGTCCCCTGGGCACTGGCCCCTTCCCCATCGCTGATCTGATCTGAGATTGTTCCTTTAAAGGCCGGGGCCTCGTCCTGCGATTTCGGGGCTGGTTTCTGATCCAGGCCTTTGCAGTGGTGCCCACGTGGGCGTCCGGCTTCTCCGCAGTCGGGACCTGCACCTGTGAAGCTGGGTCCTCCCTCCTCCTCCTCCTCCCCTCTGGGTCCCTGGGAAGCTGGGCTTGACGACCAGTTCTGCCAAGGGCCAGGGCCCAGGGCTCGCAGGCAAGTGAGTCAGGTGGACCCTGGGTTTCTGAAGGAGCTTGCGATAGGAATAGACCGGAGGATGGGGTTCTGGCCTGGACAGCCAGATGAGCCCTTTGCTAGTGTTTGAAAACAAAGGTTCCGGATTTTTCTATATAAAACGTGTGTGTGCCTGTGTGTGTACGTGTGTATATGCATGTGTGTGCACATACATAAACACGTGTATGTTTCTCCATCCTCTCATGAGTTTCAATAACGATCTACTTCGTGACCAATCCTCTGCCTGTGTGTATGTGCATGTGTGTGCACATACATACATGTGTTTCTCCATCCCTCCCTCGAATTTCAATAATGATCTGCTTTGTGACCAATCCTCTGACTTCAGCGCCCCAAATCTCCCCCACACCCACTCCTCCCTGACGGGCGACCTGCTTAACTGCGCCCTCATCTTCTCTTGTGAGCAGAGTCGCAGCCACCTGAGCGGTTTCCCTGCCTCCCGACTGGCTCCCACACTGCCTATCCACGCCGTGGCCCCCAGGGACTCCGAGCGTGCCACGCCGCTGCTCACGGCTGCGTGGTGAAGTCCTGACGCTTTACCCTGAGCTTCCACCCACTTCTTCTCCACACCCCCGACGTCAGTCCCTGATCCCAGGCCGGACCCCGCGCAAGCTCGTTGCCCCGGCCCTGCTGCCTGTGTACGTCCCGTCCCCTGCCCGGTGTGTGCTGCCCATCCAGCAGGGCCAGCGTGTCGCGCCCCGGGTCACATCCTCTGTCACCGCCGGCAGAACGAGCAGCTTTTCCTGGGTGTTCCCCCGACTCTGCACCCCCCTCTGTTGTTGACTCTTTTCACGTCGTATCACAGCGATTAACTTTTCCTTTAAATCGCGAGCTCTCTGAGACCCAGGACCAGGTCTGGGGCTCTTCCTCAGCGCCCTGGGCCAGCACCTGTCAAGCAGGCGTTTCACAGACGTTCGAATGAGCGAAGCTGTGCCTCTTGCAACTGTGGGGAAGATTCCTGTGGACGCATTTTACGCATCTCTCTCCGGCGTCCTCCTAGCCCCACTGGTGACCGTGACCTTCCAGGGATCACCAGGTGACGTACGTGTGGCACTGATCAGACTCACAAGTTACCTGTGTTGTGGTCGTAGGTGGTGCCTGGCAGGGACCACCCGGGATCCCTTGGCAACGCCGTCTCTGCAGTCGGCTTTGACCCCGGTTCACACGGGTTGAGCCTGACTCCAGGCCATGACCCTTTCCTAGTTCCTTCCCAGTTTGGTCCCCGTTCCAGCTCCGTGACCGCGGACGTGCTCTGGTGCCCTTGGAAGCCGCCACCGCGCTCACCGCGCTGCCGCAGCGCCGGGTCTGTGACTGAGCGCTCTTGGATCCTTCGTCCCTCTGTCCGTGTCAGACGCCTGCGCGTACAGCCCGCCTGACAAACGTGGGGAAGCGAGGAAGCCTGGCGCCGACTACGCGGTCACGAGAGCGCGCAGCCCGAGATGGTAGGGCCTGCGGGGCGTCCCTGAGGCAGCGGTCAGGGGACCCCCTGGGGGCAGCGGGGAGCACAGACAGGCTGGTTCTTCGCTGCATTCTGCCCCTCGAGCGGGTGCCCCGTCCCCCCCGTTCTGTGTGATGCACAGGGACCCCGTGACCTTTCACCCATGCGACGTGTCACCACTTCTGCCCCTGGATCAGCGTGTGAGGCCGGTCACCACGTGCAGAGGAAAGAGTCTGCTTTCTCTCTCGTTCAGGTTGTGGGTGGGTTTCGGTTCCTTGTGGCCATGGACTGAGGCCCCGTTTTGTTGCTGACTTTCGCGCCTGGTCCCGGCAGGTGGTTGTCCCCACCCACAAAGCCAGCGTGGCACGTGGACATCTCCTCTTGCTCCGACTCTGTCCGGATGCTTCTACAACCAGCTAGAGAAAGCCCTGCTTTCCAGGGCTCGTGCGATTGGCTGAGGCCACTGGGTAATCTCCCCGTCTTTAGGTGAACTGTGCCGTGTGACGTAATTAATCACAGGAGTGACAGGTCCCGTAGTCACAGGTTCCTGGGATCAGGACAGGGAATCTGGACGGTGATGGGGGTGCGTTTCGGAATACTGCCTGCCACACCGAATCCTTAGCAGGTAAAGGAAGTCGTGAGGTAGTGTGTTACGTATGAGCACGTGTTTGCACGTTTGTGTGTTTGCATCTTTGCGTGTGTTCCTGTGTGTGCATGTTTATGTACATGAGACACGCATGTCTTTGTGTGCTTGCGTTTCTGCGTGAGACAGTAGACAGCAGTCACGTCATAGAGTTGCAGTGGGTTCAGAGTCCAGCGCATTCAGGTCTGGCTCACACTCCGCCGCTTATTAGCTGTGTGACCCTGGGCCGTTCACGTGGCATCTTTGAGCCTCAGTTTCTTCGTCAGTGTATGGCGAAAGCAGCCCACCCTTCCATAATGGAGGTGGCGGCCTGCGCCTGTTCGCGCCATTGTGAGACTTCGATGGGAGAACCCAGAGCAGTGCTCGGAAGCAGAGGCTCAGGGCTCGGACGGTCAAGTCACAGCGTTCTTGGCCACATACCGTGTGACTCTCAGCAAGTTACTTAACTTCTCTGAGCCTTGGTTAGGCTTATCATGAGGATTAAATAAAACCGCATGTAAAACCCTTAGCGCAGACCGTAGCATTCGGTGGATGTCACGGAGGGTGTTGACGATGACACTTGCTATTTGCCGGATTCCACTCTTCTTACCTTGGCGTTGGCTATGTGCCTGCTTTTGTCTCCCTGCGCAGATGGAGTCTGCCTGCGTGACCATTCACGAAGCCCTGAAGACGGTGATCGACTCCCAGACGCACTACCGGCTCCGGGAGGCCCAGGACCGGGCCCGGGCTGAAGACCTGAACAGCCGGGTGTCCTACTGGTCTGTCGGCGAGACGATCGTCCTGTTTGTGGCCAGCTTCGGCCAGGTGCTGCTGCTGAAAAGCTTCTTCACGGAAAAGCGACCCGTTGGCCTGGCCGTGCACTCCTAGCGCGGCGTCCTGCCCTTGCCCTGGGTCACGGGCTACGGGGCTGGGAGCAGCGGCGGGAGAGCGCAGGGCGGTGGGTGCTGGGGCAGCGTCTCGTCTTCCTTGCTGACGCCAGGTCCTCGCACCCCAGCAGCCGAAGCTCGGGGAGCCCGGTAGTTTGAAGGCATCCGATTGCGTTACGTGTGCTACACGAAACATGTTTACAGCTGGCTGGGGATTGGCCACTGGGGGAGGGTGGGCAGGCAGAGATCCGGTGGCCTGGCTGGTAGGAGGAAGCCCAGGTGCCGCTTCCGGGGCAGCTCAGGGCCCTGCCTCTGCTGCCTGACGCCTGGTCGTTGGGCTTGTGCATCCTGGCCCGTGTGCGGAGCAAAGGGCTCTCGGTTCTAGCTTTTCCTGCCGTGGGGCTTGTGTACCCGAGGAAGCGAGACCCTAAAGTGGCTTCGCAGCTCTGCCCACCCCAGGCGAGCAGCGGTGTCAGCCACGCGGGGGGGGCCAGGACGGTGATGGGCACCTTCAGTTAGCTGTGTTTCCCAGGGGGCAGAACGGTGGCTAATAAAAACTGAGTGTGAGCACCCCGGAGACTTGAGCCTTACTTTCTTTGCCCTGAAGGAACTCCCAGCTTGGTGGGGAGCACGCTGTGTGCATAAATAATCAGCGTGCTAGAGCAAGCCTGGAGAGGCGCGTGGCGTGCTGCGTGCAGAGCTGTGCCCGGGTGCAGGAAATGCCTCTCCAGGTGAATGAGAGCAGCGAGACAGGAAGTCTCCTTGCCGTTCCCATCGCGCACCGGGCCGTGCAAAGGGTCTGTGCGAGTGCAGTTCCTCTGTGAGATCACCTTGTCTCCCACCTGCAGACCCGCCCCGTCATCTCCCTCCGACCAGACGTCACGTCTGGTCCCCTACCCACTCTATTCAGGACGGCACCGTCTCGCCCACCCCTGTCCTCCTTGCCGGTTAGTGAGCACTCGGCGTGTGCTGATCGAGCGTCCGCGCAGTAGGGCTGGAGGGTTGGCAGGTATGTTTGCCCCAAAGGGAGCCGACCGAGAAACCTAATCCTGAGCTGGCTGGCAGAGGTTAACAGCGCATCGCAGGAAAGGGAACAAAAGAATCCCGTTGTAAAGATGCCCCGTAACCCTTAGTTGGCTTGATTAAAGGATAAATGCTGCTTACCTTCGATAGGTTTTTTTTTTGATACATATGTATTTTTTATTTCTGCATATTATGGGGGTACAGATGTTTAGGTTACGTATATTGCCTCCGCCCCCCCAGTCAGAGCTTCAAGCGTGTCCATCCCCAAGATGGCACACATCACACTCATTACGTATGTATATGCCTATCACCTCCTCCTCCCTCCATCTGTTTGATGCCCGATAAATATTACTACTGTATGTGCACTTATGTGTTGATCAGTTAATAGCAATTTGATGGTGAGTACATGTGCTTATTTTTCCATTCTTGGGATACTTCAATTAGTAGAATGGGTTCCAGTTCTATCCAGGAAAATACAAGAGGTGCTATGTCACCACTGTTTCTTATAGCTGAATAGTACTCCATGGTATACATATACCACATTTTATTAATCCACTCATGCATCGATGGGCACTTGGGTTATTTCCAGATCTTTGCAATTGTGAATTGTGCTACTATAAACATTCGAGTGTGGATGTCATTTTTACAGAATGTCTTTTGAGTAGATGCCCAGTAATGGGATTGCTGGATCGAATGGTACTTCTACTTGTATCTCTTTGCAGTATCTCCATATTGCTTTCCACAGAGGTTGCACTAGTTTGCAGTCCCACCAGCAGTGTATGAGAGTCCCTATCTCTCCGCATCCATGCCAACATTTGTTGTTTTGGGACTTTTTGATAAAAGTCATTCTCACTGGAGATAAGTGATATCTCATTGTGGTTTTGATTTGCATTTCCCTGATAATTAAAGATGTTGAGCATTTTTTCATATGTTTTTGGGCCATTATTCTGTCTTCTTTTGAAAAGTTTCTGTTCATGTCCTTTGCCCACTTTTTTTTTTTTTTGAGACAGAGTCTCGCTTTGTTGCCCGGGCTAGAGTGAGTGCCGTGGTGTCAGCCTAGTTCACAGCAACCTCAAACTCCTGGGCTCAGGCAATCCTTCTGCCTCAGCCTCCCAAGTAGCTGGGACTACAGGCATGCGCCACCATGCCCGGCTAATTTTTTCTCTATATGTTTTTTTACTTGTCCAGATCATTTCTTTCTATTTTTCAGTAGAGACGGGGATCTCACTCTTGCTCAGGCTGGTCTTGAACTCCTGACCTTGAGTGATCCGCCCGCCTCGGCCTTCCAGAGTGCTAGGATTACAGGCGTGAGCCACCGCGCCCAACCCTTTGCCCACTTTTTGATAGGGTTGTTTGATTTTTTCTTGCTGGTTTTCCTGAGTTCTAAATAGATTCTAGTTAGCCCTTTTGATAGGTTTTTGATGGTGTTTTTCCTCTCATTTTAAAATTAAGTCCCGAGTATGTGTAAAAGATTACTTATGAGATATGTATAGGGTAGAGTGAAAAACTGCACAAATCCCCAAGTGCCCACCCCCTAGACTGAGCAGCAGAACGGGACCCGCGCTTCTTGGACGCTCCCTCACTGCCCTGCGCCGGCTCCTCCCCCTCCCCCAGCCCAATTCAGTGTTTGTTGAGCACCGAGAAAGGGTTCAAAGAGTTGAGGGTCATAGCTTTACTGAAACTCCTGTCACATTCCACCTTGTATGAGAACAAGTTTCTTCCAACCTTAAAAAACAAAAAAATAAGAATAGGATAGGTAGTGACGCCTGTTTTGTTTATATAACCTTGTAATTGTTCATCTGTGAACACGTAGCCTCACTGGGAAGACAAACCTTGCCCCGCTCATTAACACTTAGAACTTTACGGTGAGAGCGCATGAAACAAGTTATTGAAGATTTTTTGTCATAGAGAAATACAACAGGGCACTGAATATAAGAATTTCAAACAGAGGACAGAGTTCTATAAGAGATGAGGTGGAAGTATGAATTTAAGAAGGAAAGGGAAAGATGGATAATTTCTGAGCATGTGTTCATGGATGACGACGGGTATCGGATCATTTTGGTAATTAGTATCCATTGGGTGTACTTAGAATAATGACGTAACCTTGAAAAAAATTAACGTTTTATACGTGCCAGAAATCACCTCCTTTGTGACTACTTAAGTTCAGATGAAAAATATTAGATGTCAGCTTAAAAATGCCAGAATTTTAGACGTCAGCTGTAAATGGCTTTATCGTTTGTCCAGATCTCTTAGAAGATAGTCAAGAAAAATACCCAGAAGACGCTCCTTGGCTCTGCGTCCGGGTTCCCTGGGCAGACGGCCTGGACCTCTGGGTGCCGTGGTGGAGAAGGGTGTTCAGCGCTGGCATTTGAGCAGAAAGAGGACTAGGTGGGGTCTGACCCTTCCCGATTTGAATCTGGGGCCACCGTGTGCTAATTGTGTCATCGTGGGCAAGGCCCCGAACTCCGAACCTTCATTTCTTCATCTGTAAGGTGGACAGTAGGGAGCATTTGTACTGGGGGGGACCTTGGGGCTTGTGTGTCGTTAGCAGAATTAGGATTCACTCTGTCCCGAGTAAAACCCATTTGAATTCGAGGCCTGGATGCTACAACAGGTGGAATTTGGAGGCACATCCACTACCCGTCCTGGGACATTGAGAGTCCCCCAGGAAAAAGAGAGGAGCTCTGGCTCTTACTGAGGTTCTGGGTTGTTAAGAGAGATTGTGGAGTATGGTGTGCTCCATACCACAGATTTCAGGAAAGACAGTGGAGCTTCTGGGCCAGAATCCCCCACAGAGGAATTGTGAGTCTGGGCGTGCAAGCCGGCCTTGGCTCTGGAGACCCAGAGTTGGTCTGTGGCGCTGACTGTGGGTGCCTCGGGGCGCCCCGTCTGGAAGTAAGATGCCTGTGCACATACGAAAGAGCTTTAATACTCGGTCCAGGCAACTTTGCTGCAGGACACCCTCTACTGGATAACCACGAGGGGGAGAGGACATTCTCTTTGTTAAAAGAGAATTTTCAAAAAAAGGGTGCAATCCTAAGTCTCATACAGATGTAAGATGAACACGTGCTAAAGATTTTCTTTCACTCATTATCCAGGCAAATCTCATAGAGGTTCAAAGGAGAGTTCAAAGAGCAGATGCATTTATGCAGAGTTGTAAAATAGCTCAAAGACATCCAGCCAGGCTAGAGTCAGTAACCCAGGAGGAAGTGCCGTGTGCAGAAAACATAGTTACAAAAATAGCTCAGAGACAAAGCTTGGGCTCTAATGGTCTGGAGGCGTATCCAGAAATGTGCGGTTTTTTATTACAACAATTTTTTTACAACTTCAAAATGGGCTGCTGAGCTGTCATACCACCTGGGGAGTGGCATTGATTTTCAATTTAATTAACAGTAAGACCAGCTGTTCTGTGTTCTCGCAGGTTCCACAGAGCATCATCCCTTGGCCACTTTAGGCCTGGAGTGGGAACATCTTTCAGCAATTGCCAGTCTCGGGGCTTCACTTCAATCTTTTACTGTTGCTTCTCTTACCCTGCCCTTCCTTTGTAAATAGTCGCTCTGTTGAACTCTCCTCAACTTAAAATAGAAAGGAGGGAGGGAAGAAGGAAGAATCAGTTGTTGAAAATTCAAGATGCTATACATCAAATATTTGCATTGTCTCTCTCCCAATTCATTTGTTGAAATCCTACCCTCAAAGGTTATGGGATTAGGGGGTGGGACCTTTGGGAGATGATAAGGTCATGAAGGCAGAACCCTCCTGAATGGGTTTAGGGCCCTGATAGAAGAGGCCTAAGAGAGGTCCCTTGCTCCTTCTGATACGTGAGGAAGCAACGAGAAGACACCCATTTATGAACCAGAAAGTGGGATCTCACTGAACACTGAACCTGCTGGTACCTTAATCTTGGATATCCCAGTCTCCAGAACTGTGCGAGATAAATTTCTGTTCTTTATAAGTCACCCAGACTGTGGCATTTTTTTTTCTTTTTAGAGATGGCATCTCACTATGTCACTCAGGCTGGTCTCGCCCTCCTGGGCTCAAACTATCCTCCTGTCTCAGCCTCCTGGGTAGCTAGGATTATAGGTGCAAGCCACTGCACCTGGCCCAGTCTGTGGTATTCTGTGATAGCAGCCTGAACGAACTAAGACACTAGGAAACAAAATTAGAAACAAACTGCAAGCACATATATAATCACCTCTGAGATGGACAACTCTGGGAAAAGGCTGGATGTTCTTCTAACTGTATGAGTGGACCCTTAGAGCATACAGGTTGTGCACTCAGCATCTTTCTGCTAGCCCTGCTGTTTGATCATCTATGTGAATGTGCCTAGCACCATACTGGCTTAAAATAAATGCTAATTTCTTGCTCTTTACTCATACTCACCAAACAAAACACTAAAAAATGAACCCATGTAATGGTACCTGGGAACCCATGTAATGGTACCATCTAAATCCATCTGGGAGAATTTATAGTCAGACATTAATGCTATTCCTTGTTGGAACTAGCAAGTCAACAGTTTTTATTTTCTTCTTACTGGAGTTTGTGTTATGTGCTATACTTGTTTGAGGGATGGTTCATTTTATCTGATCACAAGCCTTTCAAAAAGAATGAGGAAAGCCTACAGGATTTATGGGACACCATTAAGTGAACAAAGATTCATGTTATGGGCATTCCAGAAGAGCAGAGAAGGGAAAAGGTGTAGAAAACATATTTAATGGAACAATAGCTGAAAACTTCATAAGTCTTGGTAAAGAGATAGACATACAGATCCAGGAAGTTCAAAGAATCCCAAATAGATTCAACCCAAGCAGGTCCTCCCCTGGGCACATTATAATCAAATTGTTAAAAGGCAAAGACAGAGAAAGAATTCTAAAAGCAGCCGGAGAAAAGTGCCAGGTCACATATAAAAGAATCCCGATTAGACTAACAGTAGATTTCTCAGCAGAAAGCTGTAGGCCAGGAGAGAATGGGGTAATATATTTAAAGTACTGAAAGAAAAACAAAAAAACCAAAAAACCTTTCAGCCAAGAATATTCTACCCAGCAAAGCTAGTCTTCAGAAATGAAGGACAAATAAAATCTTTCACAGACTAGCAAATCTAAAGGAATTCATCACCACTAGACCAGCCTTACAAGAAAAGCACAAGGCAGTCTTATTTACATCTGGAAGTGAAAAGATGACAATCCCCATCATGAAAACATAGGGAACTATAAAACTCACTGGTAGAGCTGGTGGTACACAAAGGAGAAAGAGAAAGGAATCAAATCTCATTACTGCAGGAAACCACCCAACCACAAAAATAAGCAACAAGAGAGGAAGTGAGGAACAAAGGATATACAAAACAACCAGAAAGCAATCAATAAATGACTAATAAGTCCTTACCTATCAATAATAACCCTGAAAGTAAATAGATTAAATTTCCCATTTAAAAGTCTATACTGATTGAGGGGAAAAACTCAAGACCTAACTATATGCTGCCTACAAGAAACTCACCTTACCTGTAAAGACACATGAGACCAAAAGTGAAGAGATGAAAAAAGATATTCCACACAAACAAAAACCAAAAATGAGCAGGGGTACGTATACTTACTGATATACAGACTTCAAGTCAGAAGCTATAGAAAGAGAAGGACACTGTATAATAATAAAGGGATCAATCCAGCAAGAGACTATAACAATTGTAATATATATGCACCAACAAGAGACTATAACTTGTAAATTTATATGCACCCAACACCAAAGCACCCAGATATATAAAACAAATATTTTTAGCTCTAAAGGGAGAGAAAAACCCCAATACAATAATAGTTGGGGACTTCAACACCCACTTTCAGCACTGGATAGATTATCTAGACAGAAAATGAACAAAGAAACATTGAATTTAAACTGCACAATAGATGAAATGAACCTAACAGACATTTAGAGATCATTCCGCCAACAGCTGCAGGATACACACTACAACTCTACTCAGGCACTCTGGGCCACGGAGGAGGTGGGGGAAGGAGGGAGTGGAGAAGAGAAATAAATCTAGGTCACTTTAGACATAGGAGAACTAGCAGTTGCCAAATATCTTAACAATGTTTATTGTTGTCTAAAAAATCCAGGATCAGAGAAAAGGAAGAAAGAAAACACACACATGACAACCAAGAGCTACCATCCGAACAAGGTCAACAAAGGTCACTAACGGCCTGGATGTCCAGAGTGTACGAAGATTCGCTAAACTCCTTGCCTCATTTGGGAAAAGATAACTAATCTTGATGAGTTTAAGAAATCAATAGTTAAGAGCAATCACCATAAGAACAAAATCAGAAGAAATAATTTTGAAATTAGTAAAAAAAAAAAGATCTATCCAATGAAATACTAAAAAGAAGGAAAAAAAGCATAGTGAATGAAAAGAGGAAATTGAATGATAGAAATATATATGTATAATTCTAATAAAAGAACAACTGCAATAAACAACCAATTAAAAGGCAACGATTCTCAAATGAGATAAAAATATAAAATCCAATAATATGTTTTCTTTAAGGGATAAGGAGGGAACAGTCACAGCACCTGACAAAATAGAATTCAAGGCAAATGAGCTCACCAGACAGGAACGTTGCTTGCTAACGTTAAAGGACCTAGTGAGGTGAGCAGCAGAGCAGGTCGTTTCTACGTCATCGATGATGCGGTTTAGTCACGGTGTGAAGGACACGGAGCAGTGGACGAAACTGCTTCCCGGGCCCAGGAGGACAGAGTCCCGTGCACTTGCCTCGGCATGGCGGGGTCACTCACTCGTGCGGACCGGCTGCTGCAAAAGCTCTTCAGCTTAGTGAGACGAGTGAGTGGGAACGGGGAATGGAGGGGAGGTAGGGTCCATTCAAGCTGTTAATTTACTAGAATCTTCCTTCCTCCAAGACATTGCAAAGTGTTCCTACGGACAACGTTCTGTTATCACGCCGAGACAGGGACAGCGAGGCCCGGCCAGCATGGTGGGGCAGAGTGGGCGACTTTCTGGCCAAGTCAAGACCCTCAGGCCTGTAGGGGCAGAGAAACGAGAGAGGTGAGGAAGTCAGAGACAGAAGGGAGAGAACAGTCACAGGAAAACACTGAGGAGGAAAGGGCTGCAGGAGCGTGAACGGAGGGACCGGTTATCTCGGTCGTACAGGACGGGGTGACCAGGCCGCGGAACACGGAGCACTGGTCAGAGCGTGGAAAACACTAGAAACAGTCATGGGAACATGACCTTTCAGTCATGGCCACACCTGGAAAGAACTCGGTCCCCAAGCAGTGACGTATAGCTACGAATAATTACGACCAACCTTTGCCTAAACATCAAGCGTATATATTTAAAAAAAGCACAGGAGTAGACGGGAGACAGAGCCAGTTCCCCTCTGGGAATGTCCTAACACTTCAAACCCTGAACCTTTACTCACAGCGAATTCTTCACGCACACTTGCGGAGTGTCTGTCATCTGTCCCCCTCGCAGGCCAGGGCTCGTGACTCCTCCCAGCCCGGAGCCCGAGCACCGGGGCAACACCCCCGAATCCAGCCTGGACTGAGCTGGGACAGGCCCGTTCGCACTTGGCGCTGAGCATCAGAGGCTGGGGGGCTCCTTCCGGGCCTGGGGCCGGGTTGTGATTTCCGTGGATTTCTCTCTCTCCTGGAACACATTTGGGTGAGGTTCTGAACAAAAGCAGTGTGATCTAGCGTTTATCATACTGTATTCTGGGCTTTAATATTGCGTGACGTGGGACATGAAGTCTAGCAATTTAATTTTCTCACTTTGAAAGTTTCAAGTTTATCTTCCTTCTGGCCGGAGGGAAAACGTGGCTGAGGTGGGTGGAGCCCGTGGCCACTTCACTGCCCAGTGCGGGGTCTTGCCCGGCTCGCTTACCCCGTGCGTGACGTTTGCACTCTCCTGCTCCTGCACTCTCTGTGGGTCACAACAGGGGTCTCTGAACTCTGCGTTCCGGGACAGTCATCTCTGGAGAGCCCAGGCCAGAGTCACAGGTGCCGGGACCCTCCGGGAGCAGATTGCCGGGGAGACCATCCCCTGGCATTGACTTAGGCGGAGTTGTCAAGGTGCCAATGGAACATTCTTGGCCAGACTCACGGGCAGGTGAAACCTAACGACAGAATGACAGGTGCTGGCGCAAGTCTGGGGAGAGCCTGTGTTTCCAGCTCTGCGGGCGGGAGACTAGGTTGGCGTTAACTCCCTGCTCTCCGCTGAGCTGGAGATTGGAACGTCTGGACTGCGTGGGAAGCAACATCTTTGTCTCAACGTAACTGGAGACGTGAGCCGTTTTGTACCCTGAAAATTGCTGCGCTGTTGCGTCTCTGGAGATGCCAGCCCGGTTCTGGGCTGTTTTCCTTCTGCAGGTTTGTGTTTCTCACTCCAGTGTCTGATCGTAGGAGAAAACAGTCTTCACGCAGGGCTTCTTCACCAGGGACTGCCTTTACACGCTCCCTCTGTCCCGGAGAAATCGCTCAAGAACTCGATCAGACCGTTTACATCTTTGCTGGTGTCTTTTCAGCTTCTGACAGTGCCCAGGACAGTTACGGCTCAGCTGCCTTCGTTCAGCAGGGACTCCGGTCTCTGGGCTCGCCGGCCCTTC
The DNA here is from genome assembly GCA_963575035.1 of Avahi laniger. Classification (NCBI taxonomy): domain Eukaryota; kingdom Metazoa; phylum Chordata; class Mammalia; order Primates; family Indriidae; genus Avahi; species Avahi laniger. Next base: position 21,619 of record CAUYSK010010443.1, on the reverse strand, counting down.
GCTTAAACTAGAATTGGCAGGAGGGAGCCCCTGGATGACAATGCAGCGTTTTCAGATTGAGTAAGACAGGGCTGCACTCGGATAGCTGCTCCTTCAAGCGCGGCTTGCGTTGAAACCAATGCGTTTGAGGTACACACAGTGGCCTCAGCCATAACTATGTCCCCAAACGTGTGGTTTGCTGTGACTATTCCACAGGAATGGCCTCACAGACAACAGTGAACGCGTCACGGCATGAGTAGCTTAGCAGTAACTGTCCTAGAATAATTATCCGGGACGTCTGACGTAAGAAGGGAGAGCCTCTTCTCCGTCCCCTCTTCCCCTGGCTCCTTAAAATCTGCGCGAGCCAATAAAACAGCATCTAAATCACCGAAACCAGGAAAAAGCCACAAGCACAAATCGCCGGCCGTGCGGATTGGCTGTCAAGGAGGTGATGGCTGAGACAGAGAGGGGGACGGGCCTAGGACAATTCTAGAGGCTCGAGGTCTTTCTAGAGGAGATTTGGTCCCACACTGGTGATAGCATTTAACTCAATCACCCGTTCGAGGGCCTGGTCTCCAAATACAGTCACCTTCCGAGGTACGTGCTTCCCGCAGCGGATGGTGCTGGATAAATGCCACCCAACTCTTTCCACCTGTGCTTCTTTGCAAACTACATCGTATTCTATCTGGAACCATCGTTTTGTCAAGATCAGGCACATTTCACAGCTTCAACAAGCTGCTTCTTTCCCCCTGATTTCTGTTATGAGCCGTTGATAACACTCTGACATCATCGGGGACGCAGAGGATGCCAGCAGCTTAGCAGCGATCAGTTCCTCTTCTGCCGAGGGACATCTATGGTGACATCCACCGCAGCACTGCGCATGGTGGGAGAACCTTGGCTATGACTCAGACGCCCGTCGGCAGGGGTTGGGTGAGCAAGATAGAGCACGCTTAATGTGGGAATACTTCGTAACAGCTGGAAATACGTGGAGTAGCTCCCTGCACGGCAACATGAGATGGTATCGAAAACACGCTGTAGAGTGAAAAAATGTCGCGGAACATTCCAGTGCGATACCACTTATATAGCACTAAAAACACGAAGAAACATTATTTTGTGTAGCTTACGGGAAAAGTGTATAATGCGTGCATTATGTATAGCGAAATTATAAAAACACAGATTGTATACAAGTTGTAAAAGGAGATTACCTCTGGGAAACGAGGTGCAAAGGGCCTTCCGTGTTACCCACAGAGCGTTCCTTTTTTCTTTCTTTAACACATCTGATGTAGACAAAATATTAGCATTTCTTAGTTCTGGGCAGATATGTGAGTGTTTGTTATATCGCTTTTTGCTCTTTTCTGCATTCAAAATCTCAAAGTCAAAGCAAATAAAAGGACGGTAATAGCCTTGCTTCACCTCTCAGGGCTATTGCGAGGTTTCAATAATAAAATATTTGTGAGAGGTCTTTGTAAAATGAAAAGCTCTGTGCAAATATTAGGCTTTAAGCTGATCTATTTCATTTGCTGTTGATTCTATTAACTTCCATTTCAACAGTCCACGTTGTCGGAAGCCCCAAACCTGAGCAGTGTTGGCGGAGCCGGTGGTGTTCACTGGTCAGATGGGGGAGGTGCTACTGCTGGACAGTGAGGATGGGGGCTGGGGTCATGGCGGAGGTGGGGACGGTGACACCTGTAAGGAGCAGTGCTGGATCTCTGAACTGGCTCTGTGCACACCACACGCGCACACACGCACACGGCCACATAACACGATGCTCTCCTGAGCCTGAGTGTCCTGTGCTAGTAAGACTGAACCCCCAAGGGCAAACTGCACGAACGTGTCTCTCCCACTGCTCTGGCAAACACCATTCAAAGCACTCCATGTAGTACTGCAATTAGCTTTTCCTGTAAATGCTTGAATTCCATCTTTTCCCTAGAACTGCAGCAATATGAGAAGTAGCCACGAGAGGGCAGTCCAGAAACACCAACAAAGCTCAACTTTCCCCCGACCCGGCTGGCAGGAGCCTCCGCGCTGCGCAGGGAGCTGCAGGGAGAGGTCTCTGCAGGGAACTCGGGTCGTGGGAATTTCCGGGCTGCTCGATCGACTACAGAGTGTCATGGAATTTGCGTCACCGAGAACCCTCTAGTCCAACCTCCTCGGCCCCAGCCAACATCTTGGCTGCGATTTCACGAGCGACCCTGAGCCAGAAGCACCCGCGTAAGCCTCTCCCGAATCCTGACTCCCTGGAACTGCAATGGTCCACGTTCCTATTGCGAACTGCTAAAGAATGTGGAGATGATTTGTTACGCAGCAAAGGGTCCCGAACACACCTGGCAGGTAGCAGTCGGTGAGTGTTAACGCCATTGTTACTCAGGTGACTTAAATGCAAAGAATTTATTTTCCGGCTTTTTCTCGTTCGTCGCAATGGTGATGTAACTTGGAAGTGGTTCCACCCACTCGTTCACACGTCCGTTTTCTAGTAAGCCGAACTCCTGGCCAGAACCACATCCACAAAAACCACTCATTCATCCCGTGCCCACCTGTCCCCAAGCGCGCAGTCGGGCAGAGAGGCCTGTGAGAGGAGGCCATTCCCGGGATGAGGCTTGAAAGCCGGTGGGAAGGCAGAGGGCAGGCGACGGAAAGCCCTGTGTATTCGGGGCAGCGAGGACTTTGCCGGGCCGGACCGTGCAGGAGAGGGTGGGAGGGAAGGGGACGACGGTGAAGACGAGAGGTGACAGGCTGGCTGGAGGGCTCGAACGTGCCATAAAGGTCCCCGTGCTGTGGAGAAATCCCTGTACTATAAAGAGATTCCCACGATAGGAGCTGAGCTTCGTCTTCGAAGGGTTCTAGGTCGGCGGGTGGGCGCGTGCCAGGTGCAGGTGTTCGGGAGATCGGTGGCTGCCGTTAGCAAAGCAGGTGGGGAGAGACTGCGCTGTGAGTCCCTCAGCCGCTGCCAAGCCCGGCGGCTGGGGCCGCCACATTTACGGGAATCCATTTATCCCCACCCTGAGCCACCAGGAAAATTCCTGCTGGGCCTGGGCCCGTCCCCAAGCAAGGGGAGCTTTCCTCTCGCCGAGAGGAGTAACTACAGGGAAGGCACGCACGATCGCTGCCCGCCGTTCTCAGCCAGGAGTGATTCTGCCCCTCAGGGGACAGTCGACAATCTCTGGAGATGCTTTTGGTCGTCACCACTGGGGAGGACGAGGCGTGTACTTGCTAGAGTCCAGGGACACTGCTGCATGTCCCACAGCTCACGGGACGGCCTCCAGCAGCGGGGACGTGGGCCAGCCGGAGTGTCTCAGCAGTGCCCAGGTCGAGAAAGCTTGGTCTGTACGAAGATGTAACAAAACAAAAAGGAGGAAAGACTAGAAAAAAACACATTAAAGATGAAAAACACTTGCCAAAAAACGTTGGCATGGGGCAGTTGAATATTGTGACCAAATATGTCATTATCAATTTAAAAAATAACTAAGTAATTGCCTTTGCAAAATGAGTTTGAAGCAGAGATACAAGCTATAAAAATAGGATAAAAGAACTAACACCAAACATATCCAACATATAGATAAAGGAAAATGGGCCAATCTCATCTATTAGGAGACAAAAGCAAATCCAATTTTGTGTTGTGTACAACGCACACAAGATGTTGTTACGTTGTGTACAAGAAATACAACCAAAGCAAAGTTACCTAGCAAGTTTGCAAACAGCAGGGCTGGCCAGAGTATGCCATGTGAACAGAAAGAAAAAGAAAGCAGTCGTCACAGTTTAATATCAGAAAATCTCTGCTTCACACTTTATGCCAAAATAATCTCCAGATAGATGAAAAATTTAAACATGAAAAAGAAAAACATTTAAATATTTGAGGAAAATATTTAAAAATAATCTTGGCCTAACAGAGGTCCTTTAAAGTAGGCTACGATATTATATAAAAAACTGATTACATAAAATCCAAAATTGTTGCATGGTGAGACACGCGCACACATGCAAACATACACACGCACACACTGTAAACAAAACCAAAGACAAAAGATAAACTGGGAAAAATTCACATTGCACAAGAGGTTAGTCATCTGATTCATTGGATAATTAATTCAATAACCATTTATTGAGTGTCTACTTTGCACTGTGCCCTGCACTGGGAGAAAGTAACATAGAAACAAAGTTCCGCTGTTGTGAAACGTACATTATGTGGAAGCCTCGGTCTAGGCAGATGCACCAGCACGTTTACAACATGTTAGGCAGAGACGGGTGCCGTGAAGACAAGGCTGGGTGGGGTGAGGAGAGTCAGGCAGAGGGAGGACAGGCGTCATTGAGACTGGGTCGTGAGGAAGCTCTCAGCGCTGAGATGCGTTTGAGCAGGGAGAATTAATTCCAGCTCAAAGGAAGAACAGGTGGCGGGGCCCTGAGGCGGGGACATGGGCATGTGTGAGCAACGGCGTGGAGACAGGAGCCGGTGTGGCAGTGAGCAGAGGGGACGGTGGCAGAAAAAGGTGGCCGGGCAGCCCAGGCAGAGTCTCGGGTCACGGTGGCATGTGCAGCCAGAACCACAACCAGACGTAGATGGTCCATCCCTGCGGAGAGCCGTCCTGCGATAGCCCTTTACAAGCCCCCTTCTCCCCCAAGCCTGTGGACGCTCCTCTGTCCCCCACCTCTGTGCCTTGGTCACTGTGAGGACATCGGGGACACTGCAGGATGTCCCCCCCGCTGCAGGGCGTTCGGGCCGTTTCCAGTTCTGGCTGTTACGGACAGAGCGGCTGCGAAGGTTCGCGATCCCGTCGGTTTCTGTTTCTGGCTGCTGTGCGCGTTGTGGGCTGCGGGAGCGAGAGTGGACGCGGCGTGTGTGTGCTGCCGCGGTCGTCCAGGTGGAGATGACGGCGGCTTCCGCCGGCCGGAACGGGGGGGATGCTGGGATGGGCTCTCGGGTTGACTGTGGGGGCAGAAGCACAGAGCCAAGGATGACTTCGTGATTTTTAGCTACCAGGCGGAGGTGGTCCCGGTACTGACGTGGGTCTGACTGTGGGAAGGGGAGCTTTGGGAAGGGCTGGGTGCAGGTCTGGACTCGGTTCTGGCTGCGCTACGTTGAGTTCCCTGTGAGACACCCAGTAGTGATAGCAACTCGGTGGCCATGTGAGCCTGGGGTTCGAGGCACAGGCCGGACTGGAGAGAAGACTTTGGGATCCCACAAATATGCATATAGACTAAGAAGTAAAAACTGCGGGTCTCCATAGGTCATGAAGAAGATAAATTCAGACAGAGAAGCAGGTCAGCATCCCACGGCTCCAGGTCACAGAGGTGAGAAGAGAAAGTCAACACAGAGGAAAACGAGAGGCGCAACTGGAGAGAACAGGAAGCCCCGTGAGTGTGGCACCCGCGGGCCTGGGAGGACGCCTTCCAGCAGCAGGTGGCGCTGGGGAGGGCTGCTGGGGGTGGCGCTGCCGCACCCAACACCCACGGACCGGGCGGCTTAGAACCGCGGAGCTTTTTCCTGACTCAGCTCTGGAGGCCAAAATCCCAAAGTCAAGGTGCTGGCGGCTGGTTCCCTCCATGGGCCCTGCGGGGGACTCGTGCCCCTGTCCTGGCTCTGGTGGCTCCAGGTGCTGCTCCAGGCCTGGCGGACACGTCGTCCCAGACTCTGACCCGTCTCACATGGCAGGTTTTGGTGTCTGCCTTACCTCCTCTCTTCCAGGGACCTGGCACCAGGTGTAGAGTCCTTTGCTGAAGGAGGACGCTGTCTTCAGATCCTCACAGTAACTTAAGGTCACATTCCCGGGTTCTGGGGAGACATGCATTTTGGGGGACCTCCTTCAACCCAGAGGTCTGGCAAGGAGAGAACCAGTGACTGAACTTTGCACCTGGCAGGGTGGAGGTCAGGGTGACTTAGACGAGAGAGCGGATCCCGTGAAATGCTGCAGGCAAAGTCCTCCCTGCCACGTCGGGGCAGGACAGCGTTCTACGGAGTTTGCCTTAGGCTTTGCCGGGTGTGAACGTAGACAGCAGGGGTGGGGGGGTGTTCTGTTTACTGCGATGGGAGGCAGGGCAACAGGGGACCCGCACGGAAATGCCCACGGAGGGAGAGAGGGGGATTGAAGACACACGTGGAGAGAGCGTCGGTCCATAAGAAAATCACCAACTTGATGGGAGAAAATGGGCCAAAGATTCACACGGTAAAGAAAAATAGAAAAACCTCTTAAACATAGAAAAATCACATCTTTTGCAAGTTAAAAAAAATCACTGATTTTACTCAGATCAAAATATTTTATGAAACACTAGGTTGCCCAAGATGTGGAGGTAGAAGCCCCCGTCTGCTGCTTTGGGAGGGAAATTGGTGAAACCTTCGCAACAGAAACAGTGGCTGACCTTTACTCAGCACCGACTCTGGTGGCAGCAGTATTTTCAGCGAGTTGCCGGCATCAAACCACTGACCCTCCCTGGAACCCACGGAGAGGGCGCCGTGACCACGACCCACACGCTAAAGACATTTCAAGGTTAAGTCATTTGCCCAGCACAGATGATGAATCACTTGTCACACTGCTGGTGACCCGCAGCACCCTTCAACGAGGAAGACGGGGACAGTTTCAGCATGAAAATGTGCATTTCGATTCAGCAATTCCACGTCTGGGGACTCTCCCTGCAGCGGCACATCCAGGCTTGTTTGGTTCACGGGCGTAAAGATGGTCGTTACCGCGCTGTTTGCAATAGTCAAGGCTGGACGTGAACTCAGTCCGGGGACGCTGACGGGAATGCTCACGTGGGGAGAGAAGTCACAGAGACCGCGTCAGTAAATGGTGACGTGTGTCTGCAGTGAATATTAAGCAGCTATTGCAGAGAATTAGATAGTGCTCTACGGAGTGAGATAAATCCATCTCCAGGATGCGTAGTTAAAGGGAAGCAAAAGGTGCGACTGTGATGTATGGGATGTTCCCGTCTGTGTAACGAGTGTGTGCCCAGTGGGCAGGGACAGCTGGATCGTATGGCAGCTCTATTTTTAATTTTTCGAGGAAGCTCCGTAATGGAGCCTGTTTTCCGTAAGGGCTGTTGTCATTCACATTGCCACCAACAGCGCGTAAGCGTTTCCTTTTCTCCTGTGCTTGACAGCACTGTCTTTTGTCTTTTTGGTCATAGCCGTTCTAGCTGGGGTGAGGCGAGATCCCACTGTGGGCTGAATTTACGTGATCTCACCATAAAAATGGTAACTGTGAGATACTGCGTTTGTAAATTATTATAGCTAGATTTAATCATTCCGCAATCTCTATACACATCAAAACATCATGTTATACTTGATAAAAACATAGAATGTTACCTGCTTAAAACATTTTCAAAAACTGTACATGTACATGCTCAGCATCTCTGGTAATGGGGGTTGCATCCGGGAAGAGAAATGGGGAAGCTGGAAGACAGTCTGGGAGGGAGAAATACTTCGCACTTGTGTCCCTTTTCATCTTGTGAATTTTGAGCCAATTGCATATTACATTATTCAGAAAAAATAAATACAATTTAATATAACTATATTACTCCTCTCCTCCTAAAACCTGCCATTGCTATAACTGCAATCCGTTCCCAGGCCCCCGTCGTACTTAGAAAGCCCCTACTGGGCACACGAAAGGATGCGCGTGTATCACGTTACGATCCTTTAAAGTGTTTTTTGTCAGTAGGTTTAGTGGATACAAGTGGAATTTGTTACATGGATGTGTCGTATAGGGCTCCTACTGCACCCACCACCCCATAGTGCGCACTGAACCCGACAGGTAATTTTTCATCCCTCACCCCCTGGCCCCCTCCCCCTTGCTGAGTCTCCAGCACCCACTCGGCATGGCCACGAGTGTCCCTGCTCAGCTCCACCTACGGGGGAACACATGGCGTTTGGTTTTCTGTTCCTGAGTCGCTTTGCTTAGGACAATGGCCTCCAGTCCATGCACGTTGCTGCTCCGTTCTGTTTCCCTTTGCACATTTTATGTATGTGTTTATTTATTATTTCAGCGTATTACAGGGTACAGATGTTTAGGTCACATATATTGCCTTTGTCCCACCCGAGTCAGAGCTACAAGCGTGTCCATCCCCCAGACAGTGCGCACCGCACCCATTAGGGGTGAATATACCCCTCTCCCCCACCTGACACCCAATGAATGTTACTACTGTATGTGCACGTAGGTGTTGATCAGTCAGAATCAATTTGCTGGTGAGCACATGTGGTGTTTGTGTTTCCATTCTTGGGACACTTCACTTGGAAGGATGGGCTCCAGCTCCATCCAGGACAATACAAGAGGTGCTAGATCACCATTGTTTTTTGTGGCTGAGGGGGACTCCATGGTATAGATATACCACATTTTATTAATCCACTCACGTATTGATGGACACTTGGGTTGTTTCCACATCTTTGCAATTGTGAATTGTGCTGCTATAGACATTCGAGTGCAGATGTCTTTTTTATAGAGTGTCTTCTTGGGCTTCTCCCGTGTCTGTGGCTGCATCGGTCGTTCTCGTGAACATCTGCCTGTCCGGCCCTTCTCCGGCGGCGCTGCGGCTGATCCACACCGCCCGGCACTGCCCAGCTCAGCCGCAGGCTGCGTGACGGGCATCTGTAGCGTTTCCCCAGCCGACTTCTCCAGGTGGGCAGCTGAGCTGTTCATGGTTTGATGATGATCAAACCGAAAGAGTGTTCACCTGCCCGTCTTGACTTTGCCGTAAGTGTCGGACCCTAAAATATTCAAGGACGTGTCTTTTCATTTAGCAGAGACCTTGCCACGTGGGCCCCATTCAGCAGAACCACACGACAAACGCGTGTTCTTAAAGGGATTAATTAGGCTGCATAAGTTAAAATCGAGCTCCCCAGGCAGGTTTGGAAGATGACGTGATGTATACAAATGCATTTTACGTCCGAACCTCTGCGGATGCGACTATGTTCCTGAAACCCACACAAAATGCCTCCGATGCGGAGGGCCAGGGGTCGGCTGCTTTGGGGTGACGGTGAGAAGCGGCAGAGAGGCAGCGTCCTGGGCCCGGCGCGGGTGGGGAAGCCGTGACGTAAGCAGAAGGCGCATCGGCCCGGAGGGAACGTGAAGCCGGGCAGGGTGGGGGTCTGGGCCAGGTGGAGAGTTTGTGACGTGCGTGATCCAGGTGGGGAGGCTGAAGCGCAGGTGTGTTGAGTTGCATGAAACGGGCTCACCGTTCTGAAGAGCCGCACGGCCTCTGCAAGCTCCCTGAGGCCGTCCACAGCTCGGGGACTCCTGTCCCTTCCCTCCCAACCCGACGCTGCCGTTCGGTTTCCCGGCTGGGGATTAAGCGTGAACAGGATCCTTCAGAATTCCCGTTTCTCGCCCCTCTGCTATACCATGACGTGTTCCAGTCTCTTCGAGCCCAATTTCAGGTTTTGTCTGAAAAGTGAGCTTTTCTCCCCGTTTGTCTGAACAGCTTTAAAGAACGGACCCACCATTTCTGGATGTTTCTATGTGGGTTTCATCCCGGCCCAGCTCACTGTCAGCCTCGGACTGATGGAATGGTGGGGTCGGGTGGGAACGGAGCTCTCGTGTTTCTGATTTTAGCGGACCTGCTTGTGTTTCTGCACCTGCAAGCGCGTTTGCCCTGCGTGTTCTCTGACTGTGCAATGAATCTGTGTTTTGTAAACACCACTAATCACGCAGATGCAAAACGAGTCAGACTGTTTTCTCTTTTATTCACGGAAACTTCTTGGTAGGGGATGGAAAGGGCTGCATTTTCAACGAGATTACACCAGTCTGGGAGCTCGGTCAAGAACCTTCCATCGAGGCATCTTAAATCTTTTTGGTTTCCCTCTTGGGCTGTTTTCTTTGGCTGTTCAATTGTCTTCAACTGCAAAAGGTTATAAACATGGTTTAATGTGAACAAGCCCGTCTTCCAGTGAATTTCCCACACCTCCAAACAGCAGTTAATCTCCGTCCCCTTCTCTCCTGCAAACACACGGAAGATTAAGCACTGCTGAGAGGACAAACTCGGCACACCAAGCAAGAGGAGACGGCTTCCCTGAGCTGCTGTCGCTTTGGGTCTCGGGGGCCATACAGTTGGTGTGAGACCCATTTTGTCTGAAGCAAGATGAACTTTTAGGATCTACTGGGCAGCTGGAAATCGCTTGAAAGTTAGGGTGTATTCAGTTAAAAATTCCCAGATGGAAAATGGAACAAAACCAAGATGGAAACTGAGGAAATGCAAATCCGTTCTCCCCCATTCCCACCTCTGTTTGCCATATACCTGCCCAATTATCTACCTGACTGATATTTTTAATAAAAATCTGGGAGTTGAGGGATGTTTCAGGATGGGACATGGCTCATTCTAGGGCCTTCTTGTTTAGGCTGATTTGCAAATGGACCGGGAAAGACAGGTGGATGTTAACCCTTCTTTGGGCCGTACCTCCCTTCTCAATTTGCCCCCTGGACTCTGGGCCCCAAGAAACACAATCTAGGAGATGCTGCCAACAGACCAACGCGCTTCGCTCTCGGAGGCAGCGTTTCCTCCAGTGCCCTGCTCTGCCCCTTGCCCGCGCAGGGCAACCAGCAGCTCCGAGAAGGTCTCCTTTCTCCTCCCTTAAGCCTCCACACCAGAGCCGTCCCGAAACTGCCAGCCTTGCGTCTCCATAATGCTGGACCTACCCATAGCTTGTTGGACTTTCAGAACTCCACAGATTCTTGCAAAAATGTTCCATCTCCAAAGCATCAAAAGGCCCTTGAACCTTCGCAAAGTCTCCTCTGGCATCTGCGATCGGAGAGGATCGATACTGCGTGTGCAGCGCACGATCGTTGCGATGCCTCCTGCTCCAGAGATGGACCTGCCGTTATTGACTCAGTCTTCACAGCCATTTTCACACCTGTTACGGTACGTGAGTTTTCAAAGTCTTACTCATTTTTTAAAAAATAGCAGAGGAGACTCTGGCAGCAATTTATGGCAAACTATCATCTTTACAAATTGTGCACGAACAAACTCTCCTTTAACACTAAGAAATTTTATGTCATCCTTTTATTTCCTTGAATTCATTTTGTCATGTCCCTTCTCGCACACAATTTTAGGCCACTCTAATACTTTTTATATTTATTGATCACTCTGTTAAAAGCCTCGATATCAAAACTGCAAATAGAAATGGAAATTAAACTTTTAACCACTTTCCTAAGACCACAGGCTCTAAGTGTTAACGTTTCTTCCGGATTGAGTTGTCAGTACCGTTTATTATTAGTACAGATTTGGTAAAAGCAACATAGATGTATTGTAAATATTGGTGCATAATTATTAAGCCTCATGTGATGTAAGGTGCTGACGGCTGCTTAACCAAATTCCCGAATCTCATGGCCACAGTGGGGTTTTGTCCTTTGCTCACTTGGCGGTCGCAGGCGGGTCCTGGTTGGTGGTTCTCTGCCCAGGGACTCGGAGACTCAGGCTTCTCTGCACCGGCAAGGGCCTCATCGTCTTCATAGAATCCAGCTGGGGAGGGGACGGGACCGGACAGCGTAGAAAGCCCACCCCCTTGCTAGAAGCCCCGGCCTGGAAGCCACACAGCACCGCGGCTGCTCTCACTCCGCTGGCGAGTAGTAGACATGGGACCACAGGACACGCAGCAGCTCGCTGGGTGAGCAGCTGCTTCCCAGGGACAACTCCGTACGGTAGGATACGGCAGGGGGAGCTCAGACGTGGGCAGCAGGCAACAACATAAACGACAAAGCTTGTTGAAAATACGTCTTTTAATGAATGGTTTTAAAACCATTACATCATATTCCATTGACGAATTTTATATGTTGCTAAAATGTGACCTGATTTAGCATCTATCCATGTCTATTTTTCCTTGTTAAAGATACTGAGAAACTTTGTTCCCAGAAATACGTAGGTGGGAATAGAAATTATGTCATAGAATTAGCTCGGTTCTCGGAACTTCTGAGCAGTAAGTCAAAAGTGATGTCTTTATAATCATCAACATTTTTTAAACCAATGATCAGCTGATGACTTAATTAGGTCCTTCTGCAATGTTGTTGAAATCAAATAATTGAAAACCACCTTATTTGCAAATTGTGTTACTCGTTCATAAGAGTTATTCCTTATTTAAACTTGCAGTGAGTATAACCAAAGAACCTCTAGCAATATGCATTCAGTGTATGAAGTCACCGTTACTCATACCTGTTGGCCCTTTACTAACAGGCACCATATTTAATCAATAAGGGTTGGGAAAATTGAAATTTTATTTTCAATATACCTTTGTCAACACCATATTATTTTATAAGATGCCTTCATTGTTTTACCTGCTTTATAAATATGTTTATTTTGGTTGAAATCTTGGAACTGCAGATTTAGCTCACTCAGTTGATGGAAACTGTCCCCCACATCAGCCAATCAGCAAAGCCAGTTCCTACAGGCAAACCAGCTTCGTCAGGTTTACTCTCTTTATTCAATAAGGTTAGAGACGACTAACTTTATTTTTCGATATATGTTTCAAAAAATACTGTTTTAAAAAGAACATCTAAGAAATAACTTAAATAACACATAAGGTATATAACTAAAAGCAATCATTAGTGATGTATATCTAATTATTGCTCTTTGGTAATAATGAGTGTGATGTGTAGCCAGAATGTTGTTATTTAAGAAACTAGGCAAATGAAGCATGGAATTTGGAAAATGTGTGTGCATTTGTGTATTGAACCTGGTGACTAGTTTTTTGAAATAAATAAGAATTATTTAAAAATCAGAAATGATTAATTACATTAGATATCATAATCAAATTTTCCTATGCATTTAACAAAAATATAAAAATGAATCAGTCTGAGAACTATCATATCATTTTGTTTTTTGTTAAAACGAGCTAGAAAAAATTAATCATTTTAAGAAACGAAATAAAAGTAATGGCAGAACTGTAATTGGAGTAAATACTTCATTACATGCTGTGTTAAAATAGGCTTTAACTACCTCACTGAAAGAAGCACACCAAATCTAAAAGACTGCAAAAGCCTTGTATCTGCAGGTAAACCAGTGTATACTGGAGAATCCGGGCAGCTTAGAAAACATTCGGATCATGCTTGAAAGAATCGGCATCACTCAGCTGTGCAGGTCCTGGGGATAAACAGGTCAAAAAGAGTCACTTGCATCCAAATATCGAGGGAGGGCACAGTTTCTGGTGCTCATTTTCTGTTTTCAGGGGCCTCTCTTAAGGGTGATGCTTACATGGCAATATTTGGGTGTGCAGGAGGTGAGACCCCTCAGCTGTCTGGCTCTACGAGATGCTCGACTTCAGAACATCCTGACGTGGCCAACGCCCAGGTCCCGTGCCTCACTTTACCCTCACAGAGACATCGCCAAGCCTTGCAGACAGGGGCAGACCTTAGGCAGCCTGTGGTGCTCTGGTTAATCAATACAAGAGTTGTCCCCGAAGGCAGTATTGCACACAGACAGTATTGCACACAGACAGTGCCACACAGAGGACCTGCAGTTTTGAACAGCTCAGGGCAGTCACAGCAGTAAGAGTCAGGGTAAAGGAGGGTGGCCTCTCTTTTTGCAGAAAAGGCCATCGTGAGAGCAGGTGGGAAGGGAGAGCCTCTGTGATCATCCTGACCTGTTCTCGGGCGGATTTTAGGGATGGCAGGTGAAGCATCTAGAATTGGTTCTCTTTCGACTCTGTGCAAGGGGTTGTCCTTGCAAAGGCGTCTTTTAGGTGGCGCCGTTTGGGGCCCTGGTTTAGATTCCTGTGCGAGGCCGTCCCGCCAGGTGGCAGCATCCCCTAGCTGGTGGTGGGCTCCCAGCGAGGAAGAAACGCAGAGGAATCAGGAACCCTCACAGCCTTGAACGAATGGGGCCGAGCCTGGGCAATGTGCACCCATGCAAGGGAGAGAACCTCACCACGGGCAGAAGCTACGGCGAACGTCTCTTAATCTTGTTTTCTGCTCACTTCAGCACGGAGATGCGCCCTTAGCAGACCAGGATGGAGGTTAAAGGTCTTCTTGGGCAACAGGAGGTAGCAGGTGATCTGCAGGGACACTCCTAATTTTTCCCCTCTGGGGACTCCTGTGCACCATCAACGCTTTGTCTGGAACAGGTCCTGAATGTCATGGAGGTTTGTTCCCTGCCCAAGGGTGCCCAGGCAGGCGTCTGGGTCTGGTCCCCCCCAGAACAAGGACAGAGAGGACACGTGAAGCTGCAGCCGCTCTCGCCTGCTCTGCCAGCCCTGGGGTGATGAGCAGCTTCATTTGTGGGTCCCCTTGCTGGTTCAAAGGACTCCGAGTGCTGTGTCATTTCGGAGTCAGCCCCGAGCACACGCCTCCCTCCCAGAGTTCACTGGGCTCTCGGTGCCGTGAGAGGCAGCGTGTGGGGTTAACATCGCACCACAGCCAAGAGGCGGCCGGTTCTGCCACCAACCAGGAAACGATTCAGTTTTCTGGGCCTCAGTTTCTCTATCTGTAAAGTCATTGGCATTGAATCCAAAGTCGCTGCTTGGGAGGAGCTTCATCCTTCAACACCTCCCCCAGGACCAGGGTTCAGATTTTTCTGGATTTTGCAGGCAGGAGCCTCTCCCTTCTGCAGCTGGGGACATGAAGATCGCTCAGAGCTCCGGCAGTCCTCAGCACCCTGAATGGCAGGCCTGCCCATGAACAGGTGCACGCCATGGCCACAGTGCAAGCTCCCGTGTGGCCACGGGCTCACTGGACTGTCGGGTTCTGATTCTTGACTCAAGAGCCGAAATGAAATGAGCAGCTGAGCGGGCGTTGCTCCCAGAAAGAACTTCTTTCTAGGGAGGCTGACAGCTGGCTGGACCCCCAGCCTCTGCTCCAGGGTTCATCTCATCGAAAAACAAAACAGCCCTGACTAGCCCCACCTCCTCTGGCTGACAGCAGTACCCGCTTGGAGCTGCCACCTGCGATGCCCACGCCAGCGCCGTGCCGGCACGCACGGCTCACCTGCTGTCTCACCTGCAGCACCCGGCCACGGTGGCCCGTGGGCACTGCCCAAGCTGCCGGAGGCATGTCTGCTCTGCACAGCACAGTTCCTGTGCGCACTCAACTCTCTTGGCTTAGACGTTGACAGTCTCTATCCCCCACAGCTCCTGGCAGGAAACCCTCATCCCTGCTTTCTCTGTGTCCCGACTCCACTTCACTCTGAACTTCCGCCAGCATTGCTAGCGGTGTTTCCAGCCGCCTGTCCTGCCTGCCACCCTTCATCCTGAATTCTGGCCAGACCATCTGCTTACAGGGTTGTGTTTTCAGACACGGGGACAGGGGAGCTTCTCTTTCATGGGTACCTGATACCCTTGTTCCTACTAAAAGAATATTTCTTTCTTCCCATCGGCCGGAGTCAACTGCAAGGGCATCGGTAGGATTCGCGTCCTCTCCAAGAATCCCAGAGCGTCACCAATACCAACACCACCAGGAGGGTTCCGTGATCAACATCTGGGATTCACCTGTTCCAGCTGCCATTCCCTCCTGCCTGTGCTGCCTGGGGCACGGCTTTCCAAAACAGAAACCCAGGTCCCAGCAGGTTCACTGCCACGGCCCACCTTGCTCCTAGCCTCGCCCAGGCTCACCCGGACCCATCCCTGCTTGCCTGGTGATCGGTGCATTCATCTGTCTCCGTGGACCATCCAGGACCTTGTGTCCACTGTGGTTGCCAGTTTGGCATTTTCAAGGCTGTTGAAGGTTGTCCCTATTTGACCCATGGTGCCCTTAGATGGAGAAAAGAAATGCACAGAGCAGGAGCTCTGCAAGTCTAGGAGGTCTCCAAGACCACCCTCCGATTCAATGATTTACTAGAAAAACTCGCAGAACTCAGTAAAGCCGTTTCACTCGTGGTTACAGTTTTTTACAGCAAAATAATAGCCATTAAAATCAACAATCGGTTAAGGCACAAAGGGTAAAGTGCAGGGAGACCAGCGGGGGCTTCCACCTGTCTGCTCCCAGTGGAGTCACGTGGACGGTGCTCGTCCCTCCCAGCAGTGACGTGTGACAATGGGCACGGAGTATCGCCAGCTAGGGAAGCCCACGTGGGTCCTGGTGTCCCAAGGTTTTGTTGGGGCATCAGTCACATAGATGTGGTGGGCCACCTCTAGCCTCTCCGGAGGTCGAGCCAATGCTGTGTGGTCCGTGCCCCCCACCCCAGTTGTCTAAACTCACTCTGATTGTCAGTGTAGACCATCTGGAATGTCCAAGTTCCCAGACACACAAAGACACTCTTGAAAGGCAAGACCTTCCAAGGGTCTAAAGGTTGCCTTTCAGGAACTGGTGTCAAAGGGCGGCCAAAACTTTCTCTGAGTAAGGTTCATCCTTTACTGTACGAGCTCAAAGACCCCAGTAATTCATGATCCCATTTCCTGGGAATGATTCAGTCTGGAGAAGAGGTTGGAGAAACCCACCTTCCATCGTCAAAGAGCCCCTGGGTGTGCCATCGTGCAAAGCCGTGGGACGGAACCCAGTGTCCATGAGGACATGGCGCTGTGATCCGCACTGGTCTCGGGGCTCTCATCGGTCACTGGTGAAGCCAGAGCTGCCCGTAAAGTAGGTCTCCCCCCTGCTCGACAGCCCAGGACCTCAGGGCCTCTCCCCAGACTGAATGTTATTTCTTCTGTCCAGAACTTAATGCCCTGCGGTCTACTCCATTGTATGTGCACTTATTTTCCAGAGAAAACTTCCCCCTGAAACCTCCCAGAAGGCACCAGGGGAGTAATTCCCAGGAAGACAAATCCCCTTCCCTCGAGGGACGTCTGGTGGGAAACACCGCCGTACAAACGCGAAATCGCAGCAGAGTGTGATCAACGCTAAGTGAAGGCCGAGGGTGGGGGACGCTGAGCAGAGCAGAATGTTGGCTGGGCTGTCGTAGCCCAGAGGAGCTGACATTTGAGCAGTGTCTTAAAACGCAATGCCAGAGAGTGAGGAATTTTCCCGCAATTCCCTGACAGTGTGCCCGGTGGGGCAAAGAGAAATCAAACTCAACGGAGTGTTCTCTTGTTCACCAGGTACACGCCGCGCTGGGTGATGAGGTGGTGGGGAGAGCGTAGATAAAGCAGCGGGTAATTGGGTAGCCGTGTGGAGAAATCAAATAAAATCGGACCCGTACGTTATGAAACATACTAAAATCAATGCAGGGGATTATGGACTTAACTGTAAGTAGCAAAATGATAAAGCTTTTAGTGGAAATATAAGAACATCGCTTTCTGACTTTGGGGCACGGAACGGGGTCTTTTAAAACAAGCCATAAAAAGATTAGTCGTAAAGGAAAAAATTCGATAAATTACCTCCGATGTAACGTGTAATAACACAAAATGATCAGACTTTTTGCTGCAAAGCCCTAGCGAGGCAGAGACGTAGAAAGCGGCGCCTCACCTGAAGAAAATGAGTAGAAGTTATTTTGTTTTGTTTTCTTTATTGTAAAAAATGCGTGATATCAACTTTACTGTCTTAACCATTTTCAAGTGTGCAGTTCGGCAGTGTTGAGTAGATTCACGTCGTCGTGCAATGACCTCCAGAACGTCTTCCTCCTGTGAAGCTGAAACTCTGCACCCATCAGCATCCGGATTGCAGAGAGAAGTGTCCATTCCCTGCAGGAGTGCGGACTGGGCGGCCCCGTTGGAGAAGAGTTTCGCATCATGCAGTAAAGCTGGCGATCAGCGTTCCCTAGATTACGCAGGTGCAGACCAGACGCTCATCGCAGAGCGTTTCACGACAGCCCAGACTGAAAATACATGTCTATCGACAGCGACGCGGACGGATACGTTGAGGCGTCTTCAGACGTGTGGCGGTTACACCGACGGGTCCCTAAAACGCAGCCTTGAGCGAAAGAAGCAGAAAACGTTACTCACACAGACGTCAGCTTTTGTAGACAGACCTGCCGAGCAGTGTGCGCGGCCGGGCGCCCTCGGGGCGAGCCGACGTCAGAGCCTGCGGCGAGGACAGCACAAGTCAGGTGTCCTGGCACCAACAGGACACGCAGAGGCTGGGGGCGGGAGGGGCTGGCAACGTTGTTTCCTACCCTGAGTGGTGACAGAACGGTTCACGTCGTAACTGTCGGCTGCGTATTTGTTTTGTGGGAGAAAGCGACGGAAATGCCGGTGCGTCCTGAGGGTGGGTGCTGGCGGGCCTGGAAGGGTCCTGAGCTGTTTTTTTGGTTTTTTTTTTAACCCTTTTTAACTAATAACATTTAATTGTTGACATTTTGCCACATCTGCGTGATGGTTCTGTCTCTCTGTACATGCACATACATGCAGGTACCCCACACCCACACCTAATTTCTGAACCATTTAGAAGTAGATCGTTGGTGCAGTGACCAGGTTCAGGGAGTTCACACGGGCGTGGTGTCGCTGTCCAGCCACAGGGCCCGTGCACTCTGCGTTTGTCCTGAGAATGTCCTTTCCGCCTCCCAGCTCGGTCGAGGTCTCAGTACAAATAAGCACGACGCGTGTTTACGGCGTGCAGCCCGATGTTTTGCTATGTGTAGGTTGTGAAATGATCAAGTCAAGGTACTTTAACGGAGCACACGCGTGACACCGGCCCTGGGCCGGCAGGAAACATTCTGACCCCTAGCGCTGCTCTGCGAGCGTGGGCGGGAGGCGCGGGGGAGGTCTGCACAGCTTGTCGGCATCACTTCCTGATGTCAGTGAGCTGCATGCTTTGCACCTGGTCCCAGGGGGCACCTTGGCAGCCTCGTCTCTGGGACTGGGAACGCAGTCAGGACGTGCCCACGGGACCAGGAGAGCGTAAGAAACCCTGGCCGAGACTCGGTTTGGGGCTCTTTGGTTCTGGAATGTTCCCATACTGGCTGAGGGGGAGGTGAGTGGGGTTTGGCACCCACAGAGGGCGGAGGTCGGTCTCGTGCCTTACTTTCCCGCTCCTGGTTGCAAGGCCGCCGTGGGCCGTGACCCACACGCTTACTTTAGCGCAGTCGCGTCCTCGCAGGAACTGGTGAGCTTTTTCTGTATGACCCGGATAGCAGACGTGTTAGGTTTGCAGGACAAAAGGCGATGTCCCCAACCCTTTAACCAGCTGTTCCTGTTGAAAGGCTAATAGTCATTTTTGCATTTTACATTAAGAAATGTAAAGCCCACTGTTAGCCCTTGGGCTACATCAAAACAGGCGGTCTGGTTCCCCCTGGTGTGTCCTTTCTACAACGAACTGTGAATCCGCAAATAATCCCTCTTTGGCAATCGAGCCCCGTGTTAGCTGCCAGGTGCTCATTCCTGCCTGTGGCCTTATACGAATTTAAGACGCACGTTTAATTCTCACAGGCATCTTTGTGAGGTAGGCACTGAGTCACACTACCCCATGTTACAGGTGGGCAAACAGAGGCTGAGAGGGTACAGCTGGTGGGGGCTGCCACGCAGGTCCACCCGGGCCCACAGTCCTCGTTCTCAACCACCACGTTCTACGGCACCAGACCAGGGGAGAAATTTGCACGAAAAATACAGGCTCTAGGGGCTGGGCTCAGGGACAGCAGGACAGAGAAAACAGGCGTAAAAGACTGAATGAACTAGAAACGATTTGTGTTTGTCACGGGCTGGGGGCTGGAGGCAGGAGAAACTAGCGTTGAATGGGTGTAGAGTTTCAGTTTTGCAAGAGGAAAAGGTCCAGAGCTCTGCTGCACGGCAGAGTGATTGCACCCACCGCCCCTTAAACCGCACATGTAAACCGGTTCAGATGCGTGAAAATGGAGACCACAGACAGCACAGACTCTGGAACAAGATACCAAATCACGACGAGACCCAAGCCCTGCCAGGCGAGGCCAAGCCACAGGCTCCTAAGGAATAAGCTGTTCTAAGTGCCACAGAGTTTCTGCGACCCCTCAGAGTGGTCCCCAACCTTCCTGGCCCGGGGACTGGATTCATGGAAGACAGTTTTTCCACGGATGGGGGACGGGAGGCGGAGCTCGGTGTTGATGCGCGATGGGGGGCTGCAAACACAGGTGAGGCTTGTCCTGCTCGACCCCGCTCACCTGCTGTTCGGCCTGGTTCCTAACAGGCCGCGGCAGGTGTGGTCCTCAGCTGGGGGTGGGGACTGCGGCTTTGTGAGAAACAAAGCCGTCCTCTCCAAATTTAGGGACTCTTTTCGGTCAGCAGATGGCACACTTACAAGGTTAAAAACGGTACCCTTAAAAATGGCTAAAATGATAAATTTAATGTTATTTTTTCCTAGGCCACGGGAATCAAACAAAATGACTCGTATTCACTCCGCAGGTTAGGGGCCGCCTCGCGGGGGCGCTTTCCCGTCTCGACCTCACTGGGGCTTTGCAGCAAGAAGTTCGTTCTTGTGTCCTTGTGGGCTACGTGTTCCTTGTGGGGCCTGCGCTTCTCCAACAAGTACGTGTTCTCCTGCGTGGGGTTGACTGCCCACTCTCCAAAAAGGGTCTTTTGATGACCAGCAGTTCTTAATTTTAATGTCTAAATTTACCAGGTTTCTTCTTTTGTGACTTATTTTTATGGCTTGTTTAGAAAAACCTCAAATACTCTCTTCCCCAAAGTTAGGAAGAGATTTCTCTTGTATTTCCACTGAAAGCTTGAAAATTTTGCTGCTTATATTTAAGTCTATAATCCACCTGGGTTATTTTTTGTATGTTTTATAAGGGTCTGATATAATTTTATAATTTTATCTGATTTTGCCATACAGCTACCCGATTATTGCAGTTCCTTATAGAGAAGGTCACCCTTTTCCCTCTGCTCTGAAATGTTATCTGTGCCATGAACCAAATGCTCACGTACATGTGGGTCCGTCTCTAGGCTCTTTGTTCTCACTGGTCTCTCTCTCGCGTGCAGACACCGCAGCCACTCGACAAGTGGAGCTTTGTCAGTCTCGGCGCTTGGTAGCACAAGTCCTCCTACCCTGTCGTCTTCAAGGGTGTCTCGGCGATTCTTGGCCCATCGCATTTCCACATAAATGTTAGAAACAGCTACTCAATTTAAATAAGCAAACCAAGGATTAAAAAATAATAGTATGATCTCTTTTGGATTTTCACTGGCATTGTGCTGAATCTGTGGGTGGTGGGGGAGAAATGACGTCTTTGCAGTGCGGAGTTCTCCAGCCCCTGCCTTTACATTCATTAGAGTCATCTCGAATTTCTCTCGATACAATTTCACACTTCTTTCTATACAGATTTTACACATCTCTTACTGTCGTATGCCTAGACACTTGCTATTTCTTGATGCCATTATAAGTAGTATTTTTTACATTTTCATTTTCTGTTTGTTGCTAGCGGCTAGAAGTAAAATTTATTTTGCTTTCTGATAACTTGCTAACCATGCTTATTGATCATAACAACTCATGTGTAGTACTTCTGGACAGTGCGAGCATAGTCACAGCACCTGCAGATATGGGAATTTTGTTTTCCGTTCCAGTCTCCACATATCTTATTTCTGAATCTTGCCATCGTGCGCTGGCACCGCCCCGGTACCACGTTGAGGAGAAGTGGCGACCATGAATGCTCTCGTCTTTCCCGCAGTCTCAGAGGGAAGGACCTCCTTGCTCTGTCATTAATCATGGTGTTTTCTGTAGCCTTTTCTCTCTTTTTGTGGTCTATTTCCTTGTCAAAAAAGGCCCCCTTTTATCCCAAGTTTACTATGAGTTTATTTATTTTTGTATTTATTTGAGCATATTACGGGGTACAAATGTTTAGGTTACATATGTTGCCTTTGCCCCGCCTGAGTCAGAGCTTCCAGCGTGTCCATCCCACAGATGGT
>CAUYSK010010441.1:0-21629 GCA_963575035.1 Avahi laniger | reverse complement strand
GGGAGAGGAGGCCAGCCTGTGTCAGGCATGAATTTAACACCGATCACGTGTCTGCTCTGACCAGGCACAGGTGCTCGCAGGCTCAGGGGAGACGCCAGTGGGTTGTGGGCGCAGCACCATTGACGGATCTGTTATCCAGAGAAAGAGTTTTAATGCAGCCGTGTCGCCAGAAGGATGCTCTCTCGCTGAGGTGGGAACAGAGGGTTGGAGAGGCTCCATGGGGGGAGAGTTGCAGGCAGCTGCTTCGGTCCCGCTCTGGGCGTGGGACTGACCGTGGTCCCCTCGCGGGTCACCTCCTCCACCTGACAGCCAGCCGACAGTGAGTTCTGCCTCAGCAACGCAGTGGGAGGGATGGCTGAGTGCAGGGGGAGGAGCTGGCTGCGGGGTTCAATAATTAATTTGCCACCATTAAACTGAGACTTCTGTCTCCAGCGCAGATAAGCAAGCGGAGAGCTAACAGCGAGGAAGGGCGGGGCGGCGTTGACAAACCGGTTGTGAAGGGCAGGCCACGACTGCACGCCCACAGGGGCCTGTCATTGCTTCATTGTGGCCGTGACTTCTTCGGCAGGCACGGGGGTCTAGGAGGGAAAGCATCGCAGGCTTCGGCTGCAGGTGTAAGCGGGGAATCCCAGCCAGACCTTTTTCAGTCTGCTGAGCCACCAGGGAAAGCTCTGGGGTCCCCAAGGCACGTGGGAGGCCACATGTTGGTGATCAGCTCACCCTGTTCCTTCCTGTCTGAGACAGATGGACAGGGGACAGCTGGAGGGCGGAGGTCCCACATCTCCACTGAGACGCAAGTGAAGTCCAGGGAACTCTGTGACCAGTCTGTGGAGCATGGAGTCCGCTGGGAGGCAGGGGAGGGAGCAGACAACATTAGATTAGACTCAAGGAAGAACTGTCTCCTGAAGCAGTGATAATCAGAGCAGCCAACATCCACCGAGTGCTCACTCTGTGCCCAGCACTGGGGACTTCACCCAGATTCACTGATTCCTGTGACCCACAGCGGCACACTTTTATTACCCCTCTACAGAGATGAGCAAACTGGCTCTTGCAGAAGTTACACACTTTGCCCGAGTTCAGGTAGCTCCTAAGTAGCAGAAACAAGAATCGAACTCAGATAGCTTCGTCCTGGGTCCTTCGGGTGGTATCCTGCCTCCTCAAAGCTGCCCAGCAGTCAGAGATGTTGTAGGACAGTCTTATCTCTGGAATCTTCTGTGGTCTTCTTGTTGTGGTATTGATCAGCTGGTATGGACACACGCACGCACACCATGTACATGCACCCATAAAACACGGCATATCACACACAGGTACATGCACGCATAGTGATGCATCACACGTGTGTACGCATGCACAAATGCACACTGCATGCATGGGCGCACACATATACACACTTTACACATCACACATGCACACACATTACACATCACGCGTGTGCATGCACACACATCACACACATGCGCACACCACATGGACACACACACATTTCTCTCGCCAACTGCCCCACCACCACCCCCAACACACGCCTTAAAGGAACTGGTGTGATGGCAGCAGAGTCATTGACCCTTGGTAGGTCCCCTATGCCAGGACAGCTGTGGAAAGACCCGTGGGCTTCCTGGGAACACTTGGAAGGTTGCGCTAGACCCACCAACACCTGGCTGCCACAGCCACCTTGTAAAATAACCCTATACTAGCTTTTGAAATTGTCCACACTAACTGTGCACTGGGCCACCGTCACTGGGTCACGCTTTGACCTTGCAAAAAGTTCTTCTGGGAGGACTTTAACTTCCCGAAAGAGCTTAGTGAAATGTGCAGTGGTTCTGAGGTGGTGACTGGGGACTGTCCCTGCCCTCGTCGACTTTATCAAATTGAGGTCCAGAGAGGGCGAGACTCTAGTGTAAAATCACCCAGCTAGCAAATCCAGTCGGGAGAAAACAAAACTCAAAACACAACCTCCCAGGCCGCTAACGTGCCGAGGTTGGCAGAAATTCTAAGGCCGAGTGAAAAGCCCCTCCCCAGTTTGAGGAATGCTGGGGCGGGGACTGCGACGCTGACCTGACCGATGCCCACCCTCCTTCCCTGCTGGTGGTCGTGCCTGCTCTGTGTTCGTTCGTGGCGCAGAGTTAGTCAAAAGGAGATGATTCACGCCCTGTTGCATGGGCAGTTCTGTGATTTCCCTCCATTACCCACCCGGAAGAGTGGGTGGATTTATGGAACGGTGACGGATCAACTGATGCCACCTGCAAAATTAGGGGTGGCCAGGGCTGGGTTCTCAGTCTCAGCACTGTGACCTTGGGGACCGGGTCATTCTTTGTTATGGCACGCTGCCCTGTGCATGGTAGGGTGCTGTATCATCCCGGCCTCTTCCAACTAAATGCCAGCACCGCTCGGACCTCTCATTTGTGACCACCAAAAATGTCTCCGACGTTGCCCATTGTTACCTGGTGTGCCAGCTGAGAACCACTCACATGGATTCGTGCAAAACGTGGGGTGTGACTGGCTTCCTGCCCACAGTCCCCCCGCCGCTTAGTCCCTTGCCTTCTCCGTGCCTGTCCTCCCATCTCTTCTGCGGGAGCTGTGGCGACTGTGGACTCAACCATCTGCTCTGTGAGCCAGGAGGGAGGCAAACCCATGCTGCATCTCACACCAGAGCAATAGACTTTCTCTCCCTTCCCCTCAATGTCCCTGTTCTCCGCAAGGTCCCCGAGTGGCCAACAGAGCCTCCCATCCACACTGCAGGCGGGGACAGGCAAGCAGCACAAACACCCCTCTGTCCTTTCTCCAAAGGGAGTTTTCTCCCTCCTTCCCCTTCCCTTTTAGAAACTCCGGATTTTTCCCCATTAGTCCACTCGTACTGCCACCCGCTGCCCACCCCTTCCCTTCACCTCCCTCTCCTTCCCCTGCTACACCTGACTTATTTATTTATCTACGGCTGGAGTATTTGAGCCGAGGGTTAGTTCAGGTCTATTAAGTTTGCTCCTTTTCCTGCCTGGGAACCGGGTAATGAGTAACCATAGCGTGCTGCAGGCAGCTGTCCCCGGCAAACCGGGAGAGACGCCGTGGGCGCCGCATAAGGGAGCGTTTGTTCAGTCCCTTCTCAATGGTTCCTTGTGCAGGAGGCTGGGTGATGGGAGGGAGGGAGGCAGGGAGGAAGAAAGAGACAGGCGCTAAATCACTGCACTTTTGACAATTCCTCTCTTCTCTCCCACCCCCATCCTCCCTGACCCACACGGATCATCCTGGACTTAAGACTTTCAGACTCTCTTGCTGACTCCGTGAACCGAGGGGAGGCTCACGCATGCCTCGTGGGGTCCTTTCCGGTGAGTTGTGGATTACATGGGGCCCGAGGGCTGATTTTTCACACGGAGATGGTCCAGGTGTCCTGGATCCCTCTTACTGTGTGATTAACACAATGCCTATTGTCCTCTAGTTCATTTAATGATCCCATAAATCTCTAGATATCTATTCCCAACCGTGTGTGCCTGGATGTGCTATAAAGCTGTTTGAGAAGTGCTTTCATAAAGCAGTTCAAGTATATTGTGGGATTAGTCATATGCCCCACAATCAACGTGGGCTCAGTGGGGCCTTCCTTGATTTGTATCATTATGTAGACAGGAGAGACAGACCGAGAAATATATTGTACGTATGGCCTTTGGAAAACCTCCCAAGCGATAGTCACATCCATTCATTCGGTGCACAGGGATTAAATGCCTACCTGAGCCAGCTGTTGGGCCAGGTACTGGGGCGACTATGGAAACGAACAGGGCGTGGTTCCGGCCCTCAAGGTTACAATGCGGTAAGGAAAGTAAGAAAGAGCCCGTGCCCCTGAATTGGAGCTACAGAAAGTAGGATGAGATATGTACATCTAGCGAAATATCTAGGGAGAGGGGAGAAAAGACAGATCAAAATTTGGGGAGCATGAAGGAAGGCTGAGCCAGCTTCAGGAGAAAAAGAGGAAGGGCAGCCCCTTTTCCAGGCAAAGGAAAAGTTTTAGCCAAGAGACAGAGGCGGGCAAGTGTGGGGCATATTTAGGGAACAATGAGAGGCTGGGTTGGCTCAGACCTGGGCAGGTGATTCACGATGGGTGCACGGTAGGTTTCAGACAGATCGATCAGGCTGTGCTGCGGAAGGAACATCCAAAGGGAAGAGATCAGCAATCCCAGTTAGAGTAGACGTCAATAGTCCAGATAGAAGAAAATGAGAAAAGGCAGGATGGGCGAGAGAGGGAAACATTGGACCGTGGCCCTCAGTCTTGGAGCCTGGGTGACCTAGAGAAATAGTACGATGAATCAAGAGGATGCGTCCAGCGAAGGATCAGGACCGAACGCTCTGGTTTGGATGTACCAGGCGCGAGGGGTAGATGTCCCAAAGCCATTTAGCAAGAGAAGTTTAGAACTGGGTGGAAAGTCAGGGCTAGCATCCCCCAACACTTTCTCCAGGGTGGAAACATCCTTATTATGTGGGCTTTGCCGTCTGGGCCCCACGCTGGTCTATGCCCCAGGAGCTGCCCTGTAGGACTGCAGCAGCGGCTGTCTCGCCGCCTGGGTTCCCGCTGAGCTTAGCCGGTGCAGCAGGAGATCAGAGGGTGGAGGAAAGCAGGCTCCATGCCTGGCAGGCAGGTCCACCTCTGTGGCTGCTGTCCCTGGATTCTGGACACGTCCCGCCCCCTGCCCCTTCTGACTTTGTGGGGGCCAAGCCTTCCCACCGTTGCTGGCCCCAAAGCCCTGCATGTCCCCTTGTTGGTTTCCCTGAACTTTGCTCATCCTGTCATATACAATTCCAGCCTTAACCTCTCTTCAGTCCCTCAGTGTGGACCCCGACTCACGCAAACACTAAACAGTCAATAGACACACAGAACAAATCTCGTCTCTCTTCTTTCACTCATGATATGTTTGATCAAACAGAGGCCTTGTAAAAGTTGGACAAATAATCATGACAATTAAGAAAAGCTTTTTAAGCTGAAATGATTCACAGATTTTCTAGATTTCTTCCATCATTCTGAACATGAATAAACCGGTTCTTGATCTTTTGCTCATTAACATTTCTGAGTTCTTTGTCATCCTGCATCTGCCGATGACTTTTCCAGAAGACTTCAAGGCTTCCTCTTAACACCGACACGAGCTGCTGTGTCCAGGCGAAGCTACTCCCTTCGAGCAGCTTCCACTTTCTTCCCTCTGGTGCTGGCAGAGGTGGACTCTTTGCTCGTGAGCCACCTCTAGTGGAACCGTCACCACCTGAGCACAAGGGAATTCTACGTGGGAGGACTGGACCTTTTGTTCAAGTTTATTGAGACATCTTCAAGAACTTCGGAAAATTTTTATCTGGAAGATAGTCTATAAGCATCAACCTGTTTTGAACACGTGCATGCGCCCATGCTCCAATCACTGCCGCATCTCAGTAGTGTCTGTGACTCTTCATCACGACCTCTTGGCACCTGGAATCGGAGCTAAACCTTCCGTTGCAAGGAGCAGCTCTCCAACTGTAACTAGTGTGGATCCAGAGGCATTTATTGGAAGGATCCTGGGGCAAAAACAGGAAACAAACAACAACAAAGAAAGAATGAACTGTCGAGAGGCAGGATGGGAAGAACGTGGTCCATCTTCAGAGCACACGTGGAACTGTTTTCCTCTCGCGTTGCAGATCTGCCTTCTTCACTTGGCAGGAAACATGAGCACTCACTGGCCTTCGAGTTTTACATCTTGCAGCTTTCACCGAGGGACTGCCTCCCTCATTCAGTGCAAGCTGGCGAAATCCCAAGGTAAGACTCCAGTTGGATTGGCTAAAGGCAGACGTCCATCCTCCGACCTAACGACTGTGGCTGGGGGGAGGGAAGGAGGCCATAAGAACAGGGCTGCTCCTGCCAGGCCCAGGGGAGGAGGTGGGAAGTGTTGTTCTCAGCGGAAGAGAGGGTACTAGGCAGAAGAATGTGCATTATAGGCATTTTTAAACAGCAATTATTTTTAGAAACAAACTTAGCATAAAAAGACTTTTAGCCCAACAGACACATTGGACATATTCACATATATTAACAGAAGCTATCAGTGCAATAAGCAAATTAATAAATTGAGTCATTGCAGTGTCAATGTAGGAACAAATCACTATTTTCTGGTTGCTGGCAGATGTACTTTAGTTACTTGGCAGAGTGGTGACTAAGGACGAAAAATGAGATGATCCAGGTTCAAGCCCCAGCTCTGCTGCTCTATTGGGCACACCACTCAAAACCCCTGACCTTGTTTCCTTATGTACAAAAATGGGAATTGCCATACCTGTCACCTCAAAGTGTGTATATGAAGCTCGAATGACATAATGTTCAGAAAAGTACATTGCGAAGCCTCTTAGAGTTTAAGGTCCAAGAGGGCAGAGCCTGCAATGGACTTCATAATCCCAACACTGCCTCAGGTTTCCATAGGCTCTTTGCATCTCATTGGCATCTCTTCAAAGGCATCTTGCAAAATAAGAAGGGATAGAAAAAATTCTCCCTGCATTCAAGATGCAGTAAACAGGTCCAGAAAGGTTGAGTGACTTCTCTAAGATCACACAGCAGAAACAGTACCAGAGTGGGCTAGGGCCTTGTCTGCGCTGGTTATTAGTCAAAGACACTTTCTGTGCAAGTAACACAAACCCCAACATAACCTGGTTTAATCAGTGAGGACATGTATTATTTCACATAGCGACAAGTTCAGAGGTAGGACTAGTTGATCCAATAGATCAATGATGTCATAAGGGGCCCAGATGCTTTCAGTTTAGCTCTTCCAGCCCCAGAGTCACTGTCATCCTAAGGCTAGCTGCCCCGTGCTAGCTCTCTGCTGGTGATCGAGGCTACATACTTCCTTGTTCACAGAGGGAAAAGAGAGAAAGGAAAATCTCTCACCTGAGCGTGGAATGTTTTTGCATATTTCGTATACCTATGTTTTTACTACTGTGTTTTATTATACTATCTATATTGTCTAATTAAACACATGTGGACACACACACACACACCCTGATCTGGTATGGGTTTCCATAAAAACACAGGTTGTTGAACAACAAGAAGAAAAGTGAGCCCATACCTTATTAACTCAATTATTTCAACAAATCTATAGCTACTATCTACTCTGGGCCAGGCACAGTGCGGGGTGCATGGCATATATTGGAGTCATAGATTTTAGAACAGGAAAGAACGCCCCACTCTCTCATTTTATAGGTGAGTTTTGAATGCCTGGCCAGAAGCCAGGAGGTGAGCCAGAAATGCAATGTGTGATTGACGTGAAATCAAACGCACATACGGAAGTGCAGGTCAACTGTGTGACTCAGATGGCCAAGAGCGGAGGGCAGGCGGTCAGTTCTTGGCTCCCAGGCTCGTGTTAGGAATTTCTAGAACTCACCATTTGCCATTAAATATTATATTCCAACTGTTTGCAGTGATATTGGTATTCAGCGATACCGGTATTGTCATGTTGTCACTTTAGGTAACATTAAATTTAGAAGTGTTCTCCAAATGTGCTTTATTTTCCCAAGGTTCAGGTGGAATGCCAGATGCAGGCCAGGTCCTTACCTAGAAAAAGTGTTTTCTCCTCCCTACTCAAGAGTGGCTTGCTTGTCCCTGCTCCCGTTAATTCTTTGTCTCTACTTGTGTCCTGTGTTACTGATCTTGATCATAATTCATAAGGCATCTCAAATCATTGTTTTAAATAACAGCTTTACTGAAATATTACATTCCATAAAGTTCACCCTTTTAAAATGCACAGCTCGATGATTTTCAGTATTAATATATTCACAGAGTCATGCCTTGATCACCACTGTCTAATTTCAGAATATTTTCCTTACCCCCAGATACACCGCAGACCCATTAGCAGTCACTTCTCATTCCTCCCATCTCCCAGCCCCTGCAACCACTAATCTACTTTCTTCCTCTATGGATTTGCCTACTCTGCACATTTTGTATAAATGGAATCATGTAATTAGTGGCCTTTGTGTCTGACTTCTTTGTTTAGCATGACGTTTTCAATGTTCATCTATTTCTTAGCATGTATCAGTACTTCCTTCCTTGTTACGGGTGAATAATATAAATATTGCATGGATTGACCACATTTTATTCATTCATCTGTTGATGGACTTTTGGGTCATTTGCACTTTTTGACTGGTATGATTAATGCCTCTGTGAAGATCTGTGTGCAAGTTTTGTGTGGACATATGTTTTGAGTTCTCTTGGTTATGCACCTAGGAATGAAACTGCTGGATCACGTGTTAATTCTGTGTTTAATCATCTGAGGATCACGAGACTCTTTTCCACAGCGGCTACGCCAGCAGAGCACGTGGGTGCCGATTTCTCCATATCCCCACCAACACTTGTTATTATTACGCCATCTTCACAAAGAGATAGTTTTGCTTCTCTTTTCCAATCTGGATGCCTGTATTTACTTTTCTTGTCTGATTGCTCTGGCTGGAACCTCCAGTACGATGCCGAATAGAAGTGGTGACAGTGGGCACCCTTGTCTTATTCCTGACAAGAAACCATGCAGTCTTTCACCATTAAATGTTACATTAGTTGTGGGTTGTTCATGGATGCCCTACGTCAGGTGGAGGAAGTCCCCTTCCATTCCTAGTTTGTTGAGTCTTTTTATTATGAAAAGGCATTGGATTTTGCCAAGTGTGTTTTCTGTGTCAATCGAGATGATCATGTGGCTTTTGTCCTTTATTCAATTAATATGGTGTATTACATTGATTTTTACATGTTAAACCAATTTCACATTCTTGAGATAAATTTCACTTGGTCATGGTGTATGATATTTTTATATGTCGATGGACTGAGTTTTTTAGTATTTTGTTGAGAATTTTTTGCATCTATCCATAAGTGGTGTTGCTCTGTAATTTTCTTTTCTTCTGACATCTTTGTCTTGCTTCATTGTCAGGGTAATACTGGCCTCATAGAATGAATTGGGAAGTGATCCCTCCTCTTCTGCTTTGTGGAAGAGCTTGTAAAGGATTAGTGTTAATTCCCCCTTCAGTGTTTAGTAGCACTCATCCATGAAGTGCTGCTCATCTGGCTCGTCTTCATTTGAAGGTTTTTTTGTTTTTTTGTTTTTTTTAACTAATTCAATTTCTTTTTACTTGTTATAGGTCTATTTGGATATTCTATTTCTTCTTGACTTGGATGTCTTTTGAAAATAGGTAGGTTAAAAGTCAATTTGTCAAATAAAATCATTAAAGAGCTGTTCTTTCCATTTGAGATGACTGCTGCCGACAGTGTTGAACTCGCAGTGCGGTTGCAAGTGATGAAACCGCAGAGTAAGTCCCCTGCTCTTCGGAGCCTGGCTTGATGCTCACCAGCTGTGTGACTGTGGGAAGTTCACTCTGTGTCTGTGAATCCCACTTTCCCCATCTGCAAAATGGGTTTAATCACATCATCCACAAAGGGTGTTGAGGGGATAGGTGAGACATCTGTCACATGCTTGGCGTATAGTAGATCCTTAATAGTGATCATCTGTTTGCTCTGTCAATATGTGATAAACACCTACCTGGTGCTGGAGGCCCTTCTAGAGACTAGGGATACAGAGGTGAGCAAGACCAAGCATTCTGGCGGTTACATTCTACTGGGGGAGAGGTCAAAATAAACGAATGTGGAAAGGGTTTAAGGAGGGCCTGCCGATTCTAAGCCAACTGAGAGACGGACACCACAGTCAGACAGGCGCAGCTGCAGTGTTAGACTGAGCATGATCAGACTGGGTTGGAGGACCCGACTGGCTATGGACCAGGTGGGCTCACCTGAGTTCTCCCTTCCTCCTCCCAGTCTAGCTCTTGGGACAATCTTTTGGGAGCAAGTTTGGATCTGCAGAGCAGGACTACTTCTGAGACTCAGGGTCCAATCTGGACAGACTTTAAGTGAATGAGCAGCTCCCACTCAAGAAACCCAGACCCGGGGCTCTCACCCACCAATCTGTCCACCTGCTCTGAGGACACGAGGGGAGAGTGGTCAGGAGTGTTACTTGACAGGGGTCTCTTCTCATACTTAGTGGGGGGCTCTTCTCATCAAGACATGAGAGTTGGGGATGCGTCTACTACATCCAGTTCACGGAGCACTGTGTTAGAAGACAACAGACACCCGACAGCGTGGCTGGAGAGGGCTCTTCTAAGGAGGTGACACTTGGGCAGAGGGTTGAGTGGTGTGAACCAGCCAGTTATGCAAAGACGGGTGTTGGAGGTACGAGCGATTGCCCCATTGGTATGTTTAAAGAGCAGAAATGGTACTTTCTGCCTCCTTTTCTCCCTTCCCCTCTCATGCTACCCAATCTTTCTAAACCTCACGCAGGCTCCATCTTCCTTAGAGCCCCGCTGGGGGTGGGAGAAGCAGAGCAGGCGGTGCCTTCCAGCCTGTGGCTCCTTAGAGGCCAAATCCCTCAGGCAGGCGCTGAGTCCCATGTCCCTGAGTGTCCATAGTTTGTCAACATGAACGGCTTTCAAGGCATTTATGACCCCCTCTCTGCAGAAGCGGATCAGGGTTAGCCTGAAAAACTATTTGCCTTTCAAGGTAGTTTTCTTTCTGGTTTATTTAGTGGCTAGACTCAGTCTCTCCAAGGGGAACCACTGGATTTATTAATGAGAAAGTCAAGGCTCGTATTTAAACTTTGTCTCTGGTGTGTTACATGCTGTTGTGGGTCAGATTTATACAGTGACTCCCCGAGGATTCAGGCATTGCCCTGGCAGGTGGCTGGCTTTCTGCCACGCTGCAGCCCTGTGCCCACCCAGCATGGCCTCTGAGGTCATCGGATGTGGCTTAACCTTAGCTTTCAAAGACAGACGGCAACTCTTCCAGCACCTGCCATGGCCCTGACGTTTCTTCTCTTAACCTTCTGCAGCTTCCTACTTGGGGGCGTCTCAGCCAGGTGGGGAGGTCAGGCGGTGATCTATAGGGTGGGAGGGTCCGTCCCTGGGATATCTATCAAGTCTTGGGTAATCAGACTAAAGTCTCATTTTCTTTGGATAGAAAATCTCACCTGTGATATGACAGATTGGCTTGAAGATCTATGGAGTCCTGGCATCAGAACTTTACATGTTGGGTGAATATTGATGGAGACTTGGTCTAGGGGAGGGGATGTCTTCAGTGTCGGGCCCAGGACCCAGCCTCACCAAAGTATAGCAGCAAATCAGGGCTTCTTGTCCCCTTGGGGCATCTGCAGGGTGGCTGATTTCTGCCAAAAGACCAGTGGCTGATTCCTCTTCCTGGGGAGACCTGCAGTGAGGCTCTGCAAGCCGGTTTCAGTTTCTGGGCTTAGTGGATATATAACAGGATTGTTAGGTTGAACCAAGTGACATTTCCTACCTTCTTCAGATAGCCTGGAACACTGATAGGCACCACTGTCAAGTGAGCTACCCTAGGACTTTGTGGTTACTGCTGCCGTGCTATGTGACCTCAGGTGGGTTGCTTGCCCTCTCTGGGTCTTACCTTCTACCTCTGCAAAATGAAAGTATTAAATGGATTCCCCAAGAACGTGTCTTTTCCTTCTAGGCTGAAGGATCATATTCTTGTCATTTCTCCCTGCCCTGGGCTCAACTCCTAGAAGCCTCTCAAATGTTTAATTGAATGAATGAGCGAATAACTGAATGACAATGTGACGATTTGTTATTCTATCTTGTCAGCTGTGCCTTTTCTACAGAGCCTGTGGAAAAAGACTTATGGCTTACAGCCTCATCGGAGACTTGTACATGAGGACAGCCCCTCATTTTCCCAGAGGAAAGAAACACTCATTTTGCTAATTGAAGAATGGCCCAGAACTTGAATCTGAACCTCCTCTCTCCTTCCACTTGGGATTCCTCCAACAGAGAACCATCTCTGCAGCGGCAGAGAGGCAGGGAGGCAGGTGCACGCGTGGAATAACTGGGGTGCAGAGCCCATTCAGGCATCTACCCCCCACATGACCCGGGTCACGGTTTTCCGTATTTCTAAGCCAATTTCCTCATCTGTAATGGAGGGAGGGTAATAACAGATCCCCCCTCACCGGGGTTGGGGGACAGGCGTGGATATGCATGCAGGCCATTATTAGCCACCCCTCCTTTCTGCCACTCTCTCTCCCTTTCCCTCCTAGCCCCCCAAGCTCCTGGTGAAGAAGGAGGAGACAGAACTTTGGGTGCAGGGTGTGGTCAGTGAAGAGGCTGATCTCAGATCCTCCAGCAAACAAAGCTTCAGTGTTCCACCGGGAGCGCCCGTGCGCGCCTCCTCCTTCCAGGGGGTAGTAGGAGTGGGGTGGGGCCGAGGCGGTTTCCCGGCACTGCTGGATCACATCTCCCACCTGTCTGACCTGCTCCCTGGAAAGGAAGAAATGACCAAGGGAGGGAGAAGGCAGGGCATCGGAGGTGAATGCCTGAACTGATGTCTTCGGGCATATTTGCATTACGAAGCTTCTTGCAAAATCTGGGCAGGGCTTCCAGCTATCCTCCCCGATGCCCCCAAGGAGCCTTGTGGAAGTCCCCAGCTCTGATCCCACACACACCATGCCCCTTTATGTGTTGCCATATTTGATCTTGCCAGTTGTTACATCTTACATTAATGTGGTTCATTGGTAACAACTGCAAGTTAATATTGATACATTATTCAGTTTTCATGGGTCCCGGATTCCTCCAGAATACTATATTGAGTCATCATGTCTCCTTAGCTTCTTCTGGGCTGTGACTTTCTCAGACACTCTTTGTTTTTGATGACCTTGAAGGTTCTGAGGGGTACTGATCAGGTATTTTGTAGAATGCCCCTCAGGTGGAATTGCCTGCTGCTTTTCTCGTGACTAGGTGGGGAGGGGTCACTCTTGTTCCCTTCTTTCCACACTTTACTCATCGGAAGGACGTCACGGTACGCAGCCCACACTGAAGTGGAGAGTTATGCCCCATCTCTTTGTGGGCAGCATATCTACATAAATGTTTAAAATTCTTCTGCACAGATGTTTATTTTCCTCTGTGTATTTGTTTAATCGCCTAATTATATGACTATGAACTCATGAATATTTATTTTATACTTTGGTTATAATCCCATACTACTTTACTTACTTTGTTGTTGAAATTGTTCTCCAACTCTGCCATCAGGAGCTCTTTCCGTTGGTTTCTGTATCCTCTGATTGCCCCTCCATCACTGTGGTGTGTGTGCACGTGTGTAAGTGTGCTTTAGCACTTTCTTACTTTCTGGCACTACAAGATGCGCCATGCTCATCTTATATATTTCCTGCCCCAGTCCTTGAATCAGCTGTTTCTCCAATGAGGTCTGGTTCCTTTTACTGGACAATGGTACTAGAAACAAACTAAAGGTCTTGTGTGCACAGCTACTGGGCTGCCATTGCTTCTGGGCCCTGGAGAGAGGACGGGGATTTATGTGTGTGTACCAGTCTGTGCATATACACATATCTGTAATTATTTCTCTATTATCTATCTATGGTTTATCTTTATATTGAGCTAACCATGGATTCATACTGATATCTGGAGGCTTTTTGAGCAAAGAAGAGATGTGATTCCAGCTTTACCTGGGGAAAATCAATCTCATGGCAACAAGGAGAAATAAATGATTAGTTAAAATTAATTGCACCCTGCATTTTTCTAATCATTCAGTAACTAATGTTTGCTGTACAGAAATTTAAGAAAACTGAGGAGCAGAATGAAGTAGAATGCAGGAGAAAACAATAACCCATGCATAAGCAACGACAGGCACTGATGCCATTTCAAGATGCCCTGGTACCCTTGCGTAAGCTACAGGCATGCAGCCCTGTGCTCTGGAAAGCCAAGAAGTCAGGCAGCTCTATGAGCAACACTGAGGACTTTAATCCCAAGCATTCTGTGGGGGAAGGTGTAGGGAGATCAGATGTCCCTGCCTTTGGAATTGGCTTTGGTCTCAGTGTTTCTCTTACTCATCTGGAAACAAGAGATAATTATGGCTTCACAATGGAAACGGTGGCCAAAGCAGACCCTGCCGGCCACTGGCTCTCAGGGAATGTCAGACAGCGCCAGGTGGAGCCAGGCATCCAAGGCCAAATCTGAGCTTGTCTGTAGCCTGCTACTTGAATGGGGGAAAGTTTGGTCCAGCAGCAGGTGGAAAGTCAAAGACTGTGCTTCACGAACAGCTAGGAACTCCCTCAGTTCCTTCTCTCCTACCTGACCACCCCCGTTGCCCTCACCCAGGTGCCTCCTGTTACTTGAATATTGACCAGGCCATTTCCTCTCCAGCAGCCCCATTGGCCACAGGGAAACCCGGCCCAGGAGATTCCAATGTCCGTGGCCTCCCCTCATTGGGTCGCCCCTCCTGTTGCCTCAGTGATTTAGTGATTTCACCTTGCTCATCAATGCTTGCCTTTATCAAAAGGACTGATTAGTCACAATGGGCAGAAGGCACAGGAGACCTGTTAGAAGTTGAATTGTGCCCCGCCCCCA
Source organism: Avahi laniger (assembly GCA_963575035.1). Taxonomy (NCBI): domain Eukaryota; kingdom Metazoa; phylum Chordata; class Mammalia; order Primates; family Indriidae; genus Avahi; species Avahi laniger. Next base: position 7,250 of record CAUYSK010010441.1, on the reverse strand, counting down.
ATGCGTTGAAGTCCTAATCTCCAGGAACTCAGAATGTAACCTTATTTGGAAATAGGGTTGTTGCAGATGTAGTTGGTTAAGATGAGATCATACTGGAGCAGGGTGGCCCCTTATCCAATACATCTGGTGTCCTTATGAAAATGACACAATGGAAGAAACAGAGATGGTCACAGAGGGGAGATTATGTGAAAAGATCCAGGGAGAAGGCCACGCGCAAGGTGGAAGACTGGGGTGATGCATCTGCAAGCCAAGGAATGCCCAAGACAGCCAGCGACAGCCATAATCTCCCTTAAAATCTTCAGCAGGAACCAACCCCGGTGACACCTTGGTTTTGGACTTCTACCTCCAGAACTGTGAGACAATCAATTTCTGTTCTCATCCTCCCTGTCTGTGGCACCTTGTTGAGGCAGCCAGAGGGAACTAATCCAAAGTCCCCGTTCTTCTCCTCAGCCTGTCCCCTTCCTTTGCACAGATGGAGGAATCCTTCCCTGCCTTTGTTGTCGCTGCTGTTTGTGCTTGTGTGTCTTATTTTTGGCCTCCCTCCTACCCATCCCTTCCAGCTCAGCTCAGACATCAGCCCTCTGGAAGGCTTGGCAATGCCCCAGGCAGGGTTAGGGACCCTGGTCCTTAGAGGTCCTGGTACACCCACCTGGGTTTCATGGCGCTGATTCTTCCTCTCTCAGCTGCGAGCCCCTGTGGGCGGACTCCTGCCCTATGCTGCCCGGGTCTGCAGGGCTCAGTGGCAAGTGCTGGATCCGTGAATGGTGCTACAGAAACCAAAGCCTGCATCGGGGGCAGTGGCAGCTCCACAGTGTTAATCTAGGAGGGATTCAGGGTGGCAACTGGTTTGTGGAAGGGGGGCCTCGAAGCCAAGTTCACTTAGCACTTCCCAACTGTAAAGAAATGTCAGCTGTTCATATTAGAGATGGGGAGATCGGGCCACCCTGCGTGGGCCGACAGCGACTGTGGTCGAGGCGGTGCACAGCCCTACGGAAGCAGATGCCAACATTCTCGTGTCGGGGGAAGAGTCGAAGGCACACCGGTAGCTGACTCCTTCTCGAGGGTCACAGAGCTGTTGGTGGCAGGCAGGCAGGGACTGCAAGCCAGGTGGGCGGACGTGACTCCAGGGCTACCGCTGTTTAGGGGGCTGGTGTGACCCACCTTATGCGCAAAGGTCACACCAGTCCTAACGGAACTGACGGCGGGACTGGAATCCCGGTTTACCTATGCAGGAAGTGCGCGAGGGAGGGCAGCGTTGTGGGCAACCCGCAACCATTCCTATCAACATTATCGTTCGGCTTCTGTCGAGACGGGAAAACAGAACTATGATTCCCAGGAAGCCGTTCGGCCTCCTCCCGCCCACTCCCCGCGCTCGGCCCGCCCCGCCCCGCCCCGCCGCGGTCCTGCTGCTATTTAAGGGCCGAATGGCCCGGCGGGCTGCAGAGCGCAGAGGCGGCGCGGCCGCTGCAGCCAGGGTTGCAGTTCCGCGCTTCTCCCCGGGGACTTTCTGCTCCTCGGGTGCCCACCTTGGGCCTCCCTGGCCTCGTGGACCTGCAAAGCTGAGGCCGAGAGAGGGCTTGCTTGGGCGCTTTCCGGCTAGGAGAAGGGGTTCTCCCGGCGAGGATCTTTGGGTTCGGGCCGAAGATGCGCAGCGAAGAGAGGCGAGGAGCTGCGTCCAGGCTGGGTCCTCTCCGAGCGCGGGGAGGCAGGATGCGCTCGCCGGGCTACGCAGGGCGCCGGGCTCCGGAATGCGGCCGCTTGGCGCCCCGATCCCCCCGCCCGCGACCTCCGCGGGTCGGCAACGCAGAGCCAGGGGCCGGCTGCGCTTTGGCCTTGGATGGAAAGCGGGGAATGGGGCGGGGGCTCCGGACCCCTTACCGTGGATTACTTGGTGTGTATCAGCGGGCTTGGAAGACCCACGACCTCGTCGCCTGCCTTGGATCGATTCATGCTACCTAACAGTCGGGTCGCCAACCTGGAGGTAAGCGTCCCTGCGGTTCGGGGGAGGGGATTTCATTTGACTCCCTCCCTCCGCCCCCCGCATCGTTTTCCGAAGGTCTAGAGATTCCGGATTGGATTTTTGTTCTTGTAATGGAAATCTTGGAGGTCATTTTAGTAATCCCTTTGCCTCGGGGCAGCGCTGACTCGCCTGGGTCAAGGTCAGCGACTACCCCCAAGCTAGACGTTCTCGGTCGTCGTCCTTCAGCCTCCGGCGCTGCCAAATCTAGGCTGCCTCGCGGGACCGAGCCTCACCCGGGCGGAGACCCCGCGCGTCCTCCCCGCACCAGCTCTGCTCCTTGCACTTGCCCTTTAGCCTGGTCGCCCTCCGGGGCCCGTTACGTCGGGAGTCGTGCCTCCGGCTTCTGCCCACCGGCGCTCTGAGAAGCGCTGGGGCGCAGCGCTCGGAGAGCGCGACGCGGACGAGCCTCTCTCCCCGCTGGGGCTGGGGGCGGGGGCGTTTGGTGGGCGGCTTTACTGCAAGGACTGGGCGGGGATGCGTTTGGCCAGGGTGCGGACTGGCTTTCTGAATAGGTGGGAGGCGGCAGGAATTCAGTCCAGTGCGTCCACCCAGCACCTCCCTCCCCTTTCCGGCGCAACTTGTTAATGGAAGAGGCTTCTTGGGTCATGCGGGTAGGGGGCTGAAGTCTTAACTCCTGACCCGAAGGCAAACTGCGCCTGTTATCCATGGCTTCTTCCTCTCCTTGTTCTTTTGTGTCTGCTTTGTTTGGGCCAGCGTGGTGCCTGTCATTGAGTAGGCACTGAATGCGTGTTTGCTGAATGAATGAGTGACTCCGCCCTTGATGTGCAGATAAACCAGGATCCTCCTTTTCCTGCTCGCTTCTTGGTCCTTTGCTCAGCTCCAGGACCTTCCCCCTGAAGGAGGTTTCCTGGGGATGCCTTTTCAGCAGTCAGATTCCGTTCTCCACTCCCACCCCTATCCTCCAGCTTGTAAGTTCTCATTTAGAACCTGTCCATGAGGATCCATTTCCCACCCGGAAGTCCCTTCTGCGCAGAAAACTTCTGGAGGCTGTTAGGGGTCTCCCTTGGTCACCGCTCGGGGTTCCAGGGCCTCTGAGGAACACCTGCTGGGGAGGAAGGAGAAAAGGTTGTGTTTGTTGTCACTACCCCCCCCCCCAGCTGGGGCCATCTGCCCCCACCCCCATCCAGGTCCCTGAACTGCCCAGGTTGGTGGAGCACCTTCTCTGCGTCCCTGTCCAACGCCCTTCCCGTGCCCCAGTTCTGTGCTCAGCAGGACCCTGGGAGAGGAGCTGCTGAAACTGTCCCGCTGACTGACAACCACCTCTCTACCCCGTCTGATTTTAAAAGTAATCTATGCTCCTTCTTTTAGAGAAAACTACAACAAAGTGCAAAAAGCAGGCAGTAACATTCCGTTCCCACAGTAATCCTGGAAATTTGACATAGTTCCTCGCTGGTGAAATCCAGCAGTATGTGCAACTTTGTTTCCTGCTTTTTCCCCTGAATTTTATTTGAATGCTTCTCCCCTGTAATGACTTCGTGGTACTGGATTTCACTGCAGGCACTGAATCATAATTTGCTTGACAATTCCCCTATTGTTGGGCACTGAAGTATTTCCAAACTTCTACCCTTAGAAGTAATGCGCTGTGAGCATCTTTTGTACATGAGGATTTGTCCACATTTTTGGTTTATTTCCTTTGGAAAATTCCCAGAAATTGCTATCTTTGCTTTAAGTCCGGCTCATGTCTAAAGCCAAAGGAATGCCCCTATTGGTGAATATTTTTGAGGTGGGGCTTGGAGGAAAAGGACATTGCTCATCCATCAGACAATACTACATCTTGAATGTGGGCACAGAATGGGCGCAATGTGAACGGCAGCTGAGTGAATGAAGTGTTTTGTTTTTTCTTGCATCAAATAGTTGATCAGCACTGGTATGAGAATAACTTAAAATTTGCCTTCAGGGTTATGATATAATTTTTTTTTTTTTTTAGCAATACCATAGGTTAAGATGTATTAGGCAGCTGGATTAAAAAAAATGCTGTCCTTTTTTTAAAAAAGTAACTTTTGATTTTGATATAAATCTAGATTTATAGGAAACTTACAAAAATAGTGCGAGAGTTCCACTATATCTCTTACCTTGCTTCCCCAAATGTGAACATCTGACTACATTAACCATGGTGCAGAGGTTAGGCCTAGGACATTAACATTGGTATAATATTTTTAACTAATCTACAGAGCTTATTCAGATTTCTCCAATTGCCCTACTAATGTGCTTTTTCTGGTCCAGGATCCAATTCTGGATCCTACAATGCTGTCTTGTAAAAAGTAGGGGCACAGCAGATGGTCTTTGTTCCGGAGAATGTTTGAAATTGGGACGTCACTTCCATCTTCCTCCCCAGGTTAACCACCCCCGCCCACCTGTTGATAGCAGCAGAGCCATCTCAGACCCCCAGGGCCCGCGGCAGTCCTGCCCATGAGTAGGGAAAGCATCTCTGTGTGCCCCCCTCTTCTCCTCTCCCCAAACCTCCACTGGGAATATGTTCTTGAGTAAAAATTGGGTTAGTACCCAATCTGTCCTAACACGTCTTCTGAGGGGTAGACAGTTGATATCCGGTGTGCGTGACAGCAAGCTGCCGAACAACTGAACCCGCTGTTGACAAGTACACTGTGCAATGCCTGCATGGGTGACTCACGCCGGCCAGAGCAGCAGGTGTGTCCGGGGTGCTAAGTGCGCAAACCTAGCAGGTATAGCATTTCCTGGTTATCTGGGCAGATCGAAAGGAACAGGGATTTCTTCTCTGACCTAAGAATGGATTTGGGGTAGTGTCAAGCGATCTGGGGCTAGAGAGTGACCCTCCTTTCCTTTAGAGGCTTTTTCTCCAGAGGCGTGGAGGGTTTGGGGTTTGCGGAAGTGGCTGATGTGGGTGGAGGCTCCCCGTGTTCTTTGCACAAGAGTGTGCTCGTGTGAAGTTGAGGAAACCCAGGACAGAGGCCTTCTCCTGCCCTCTACAGCAAACAGACCACATGAGTCTGAACGGTCGGCCAGTAAGACACACAGGAACTGGGGCTGCCTGCTTGGGGGTCGCCCTGTCTTCCAGCTTGGAGTGGTTGCCTGCATTGAATGTGGGTGATGTTTGTTTGGGATAAGGAAGTTTTGAGGTTACTTAAATCTCAACAAAACAGACTTGTGTTGTCCAGATAGAGTTTCTCTGTTCCCGTTGGGGTATGGTTGCCTAGACTTGATTTTTCTTTTCCTCTTTGAAATACTCCCAACCTTCCTACTGTAGCTTTATAGCTTGTTAACTGAAAAATATTCATTTTTTTTTCTCTCTCTCTTTCTCCCCTCCTGAACTGGCACAGCTGTTAACTCCAGTGAGGAGCATAACAGGAAGTCTCGGGGGAGAGGGGCCAGGTGTTGTGACTAAACAGTTCTGGAGCGGCCCTTCTGTCTACACCTGCCCATCCCTCTCCTCGGTGACCCTTGTGGATTCTGCCTTCTCTTCCCAGACCCCTGAGGGTCCAGTTCAGACTGTTCCCCTGGGGACTGTTCCACCTGTCCCCTAGTCTTCAGATTGTGAATTGCTTGAAGAACTTGTTAAAAATGAATGCCCTTAGCAGTCTTTTTGGCTCCTCAGGCCATTCTTACACAGGCAGACACTTTAAGAGGGAGTTGACTGACTTCTTGGCCATCTAAAGCCTAAATTGAGTCTTTCCCTGCTGAAACTTATGAAACCACAAAGCTTTTCTCTTTCTCCTCCAGGAAGACTTCCTGGCTTACCTCTCCCTGGTCTTCACCCCCACGTGTACTCATTTGGTTTGTTGCTACAGGTTTTTACACAGAAGTCTTGAAATCAGGTGCTCTTTGTACTTGATTGAGACAGAAGTGTCTGCATTTGGGTGAATGACAGAGGAAATGCAGTTCGGGCCACAGGAATAAAGTAGATCTGCAGTCTCTTCGCTCAGGTTTGTGAGGTCCTCGGGAGGTTGGACGATGTCTCTGATGAGGCAGCTTCCTGGTGCATTGGTTTGCGTGTCTGCACAGACCACTGCCGCGCCTGTTTCTGGCAACCATCGTTCTAGGCAACGTCACTGTCATCATGGAGCTGACTGGAGTCCTCCGCACCAAGTTAGCACCCCTCTTCACATGGCACATCCACCCCGTTCCCTTCATAAGAGGACAGGAATGGTCCTGGATAAATTTCTTCCTTTTCAACCATGCCATGGCGAAGGATCCCCCCGTTCAGAGTCCTTTGGGCGTCCCTGCTTTACGGACGAGGTCTGTGCCTGGAAAAATGTCTATACAAAACCAATCTTGGTTGATCACATGATATCCAAAAGGCCCCGAGGAATCGTGCAACCTGGAAGAGTGCTGACGTGGCAAGTTTCTGTACAAGAATTCTTTTTGTAACGTGAATCATCACCTCCTCCCGTATTTGGTTTGTTGGTACAGGTTTTTGCATGGACGTCTTGAAACCAGGTGCCTTCACGTGTCATTAAACGGAATGGGCTTCTTCGGGTAGGTGATCAAGGGGGGTGCAGTTCCGGAGCCCCAGAAATCAATCAGACCTCCCTGCTCTCCCAGGTCTGCAAGGCCCCTGTAGTTTGAAAGTTGCCGATTGTTAGGGTCTGATTTTAATGGTTTACAGACCCATCTCCTTAGCCTCAAAAGTGGATCCTTGACCCCATTTCACTTGAGCAATTTGTTTTCCTTTTCTTTCACTGGATGGGGAAGCCCCGCTGGAACAGACCAGGAAAGACCACACTTGCCTGCCGCCCGGCAGTCCCTTCGGACGGCTGAGAAGGGATTTCGGGGCACGCTGTTTGAGCCATCCATGGAGTAGTCCCTTTCCCTAATGACAGATGTGTTTCCAGTCATTTGCCTGTAGACTTCCTCTCTCCTTAATTCTACGAATGTTGAGTGCCTGCTGGATGCTTCCTTAGACTTTGGGGCAACCCCTGTGGTTCTTTAGCATGGGGCTCTAGTCTTTGGGGCCAACTGAAAGATTTAGCAGTCTCTGTGGAAGGAGGGGCTCTTTTGTGCTTTAGGCATGCAAAGGAAGGGGTCTGAGATGCTGGCTGTTTGGGGACAAGTTACGGGAGTGAAACCTCTAAGTTTTAAGTGACAATGATGGTTTCTGCAGTTGGGCCTTCTTCACTTAACTGATTTTTAAAAATTTTAAACATTTTAATTGTGATTAAATATACACAATATAAAATTGACCATTTTGGCCATTTTTAACTGTATAGTTCGGTGGCATTAAGTATTATATATT